>OY796886.1:43727768-43996768 GCA_963680785.1 Diplosoma virens | reverse complement strand
CAGGCCTGATACTGGGTATGAAAACACGGAGCCTGAATCTATTCTCGCAGTATTACATGTTCCATCTATAATTCGTCCACTGAGAAGCGCGGATGTCAAGCTTTGTCAAGTCCGGCACGGTTGTTTAATAGACTCCGCGCAGTTGATACAAACGGAATTCTAGATTTTAGTCTCTCTTGGCGAGCATTTGAGGACCCACTGAAAAAACCCTACAGGATGTGTCAGGGTCCAGGAATCCGCCATTAGCTAAGGAGAGTCTCGCTCCTAGTAGGCGAAAGTCAGCTGGCTGGATGCTTCAAATATCGGTAAATGGTCCGTCGGTGTGGGACACAGGCATCCAATGATTATGCACAAGACGTCGTTCAGGACACTGTCTATGAAGTGGGAGTGAGCGCTGAGACATCAGATTGGTGTGCAGTACTCAGGTGTTGAGTAGACCAAAGATAGGAAAGCTGTGCGCAGTGTTTTGACATCAGCAGCTCATCCTGAGCCTTCAAATCGTCTCAACAGTCTAACGCACAAAGATAGTTTTTTGCGCAATGCTACTAAATAGTGAAGGAACCTGAGCAATTTTTTTATTTTCATTTATTTTATCTCTATATTTATCCTCCTGACTCGCAGGAAAGCGACGGAGGCGCTAATACATAGGGTAGGCAATTACCCCGACCTGCTTCCGGAGATACCAAGATATTGCTGTCCGCTTGTAGCTTAATAGAGATATGACTAAAATTTAGAACTGCTTACCAAGACCACCAAGCAGGGGAATGTGCCGTAAAGTGTCTTTACCAAGGACACAACAGAATGGCGGGAGTGGGTTTTGAACCGAGACCGTGTTGGTCACGAGTCCGGCGCTTTAACCACTCGACCACGCTGCCGATGTGTTCTGTTAAGTTATGTTAAGATATGTAGGTGTTGGACAGAACGGTAAAAGTCTGTTATTGTTGTAGACCAGGGCTACTCAACTATAATCAGGATCGGCCCTGTTAGACAACTTCAATATTTGCAAAGGTCCAGAAAAAAATTTTACCTGCGGTTTGATTCCAATATTTATTTTTTTTCAATTTTTATGCACTTTTTGAGTTATTAGGCAAACCTATAAATCAATTAATGAATGTAAAAAAAAACGATTTCTTGTTTTTTTTTGTAGATTGAGTAGTATCAAAAGTGTTAGTTGTGTTTTAGAATATGGGTGTGATGACCTGGGTTCAATCCTAACTAAATCGCATAAATTGCTCCAAGACGAGAGTTTTATTTGTGGAGACGACACACATGCAAAAGAATTTAAAAATTGAATAAGTCAGAACACTTACATTATTTTCATTTGGTTCTTTACTGCAGCTATTGATACAATAACAAAGTTAAAAAAAACAACAAAAATTTTAATTAAAAAGCAATAATCACGATGTTTAGTGAGAAACATTGCACTTTTTCTTTTTTACCAACTCTCGAAATCTTGGTACCAATGGAATAATAGCGAGTCGAAGACAATGGTAAAGATGTTCGTTCGTCATACTAATACGGAACTTGTTCTTAACAAAGTTTAAAGTTGAGAAAGCAGATTCACAGCAGTAAGTGGACCTAAACATTATTAGAATTTGAACTGTTAATTGAAAGAGCACAGGAAAATTAACATTAGATAGCCTACTCTGCTTGCCCAAAAGGCTTCTGGTGTACAATCACAGAATGCTTGCTTCAACAAAATATTCTCTTTAAAATCAATTATTTCTAGTTGAATTTTTGCAACATCTATCCACTTGAATGTGAGTTTTGCTTCCATCAAAAATTCTGCAATATTTATTCAATTAAAAGAGTTTTGAATGAACAGCAGAAGCTGTTCTCTAAGAACAAAATCATCAAAGCGTTCTTTAAAGTTATCGATTAGCTTCTCAATAAATTGTACTTATTTTATATCAATATCGCCTTTACGCTGCTCCAAAAGTTTGGGAAAGTGGAGAAGCTGACACCGAATATTTGGCAGCATGGTCGAGTGGTTAAAACGCTGGGCTTGTGACCAACACAGTCTCGGTTCAAAACCCACTCACGCCATTAAGTAAAAGTTATCGATTAGCTTCTCAATAAATTGGACTTATTTTATATCAGTATCGCCTTTACGCTGCTCCAAAAGTTTGGGAAAGTGGAGAAGTTGACACCGAATATTCGGCAGCATGGTCGAGTGGTTAAAACGCTGGGCTTGTGACCAACACGATATCGGTTCAAAACCCACTCCCGCCATTCTGTTGTGTCCTTGGTAAAGACTCTTTACAGCACATTCCCCTGCTTGGTGGTCCTGGCAAGCAGTTCTAAATTACAGTCATATTTCTATTAAATTACAAGCGGAAGCAATATCTTGGTATCTCCGGAAGCAGGTCGGGGTAATTGCCTACCCTATGTATTAGCGCCTCCGTCGCTTTCCTGCGAGTCAGGAGGATAAATATAGAGATAAAATTTTAAAAAAATAATATCACTAGCAAACAGTTCCAATTTTTTTTGAAATCATAAACTGTTAAGATTAAGTTAAAAACTGAGTAATTTTTTCCTTGCAGTTTACATTAAGATCGTTCAGATGTAACATTATGTCTGCCAAAAATCTCGTAGTTTTCATTTTCGCGTCATGTTCCAAAAAATCGAAGACAACTTTATCTTCACACTATTTTGACCCTTCAGGAAAGTGTGTAGCTCCTTCTTAACGGCCCAAAACCTCTGCAAAACTCGTCCTTTGCTTAGCCATCTTACATTGTTGTCGTCATAACTTGCATCAATCTCAGCAAAAAAGCTTCGAAGCAAACGATGTTGTATAGCTGACGTGAACCGAAGAAAGATTACAATCTTCATAATAGTCTCCATGACTTTGTAAACTCATCTCCCATACTAGCACACAACATGGATTGGTGAATTATGCAGTGGCAATTTATTATGTCCGAATTGTCTTCCTTTAATCGTGCTGTTAATCTAGACCTCAACCAATCATAGATGGAGCTCCATCTGTAGTCACTGAAATGATTGACTTTGCATCAATATTTCTTATGTCTAACATGCTTTTCAAGGCTTTATAAATATCCTCTCCACGTGTTTTTTCTTTAAGATTAGTCACTCCCATCAAGTCCTGGCAAAACTCTTTTTACTCCCGCATTATAGACCTTACAAATACCATGAGTTGAGCATTATCTGTGTTATCAATTGATTCATCAATGGCTAGTGAAATGCCGGGTGCATTTTCCAGGTCTTCATCAAGCTGCGACATAAGATGATATGCCAATAACTCTGTTCTGCTCATTGATGTAAAATCAGATAATAGAATCTTCTTATTTTATCTTTTATTTCAGATTTTGTTTTATTATCACACAACGTCTCCACCTTTTCAAGCATACATTCTTTAACAACTTCTAAATCAGTAAAAGGCTTCTAGTGTTTTCCCAATATCCAAGCAATTCTTAAGGAACATTCTGCTGCTTTCTCTTGAACTGTTATGGAATTGACTAAAATTGTGACTGACCTCTCATACTGCAACTTCAGCTGATCTATTTTGTTTTTCCTTTCTTCAGTTTTTTGCTGATACATTTATTCAAATTTATTGTGCTTAGTTTCGTAATGCCGTTTCAAGTTACTGCTCTTTACTAAGGCAACGCCTTTCATTACAATTAAAGCAAAGCGGCTTCGAACCTGATGGAGGCAAAATAAAAGCGTATTGCTGTGTCCATTCTTTCTTAAAAGATCAATTTTTCTTATCTCTTATTTCTTTAAAAGATCACAGTCTCGGTTCAAAACCCACTCACGCCATTCTGTTGTGTCCTTGGTAAAGACACTTTACGGCACATTTCCCCTGCTTGGTGGTCCTGGCAAGCAGTTCTAAATTATAGTCATAACTCTATTAAATTACAAGCGGACAGCAATATCTTGGTATCTCCAGAAGAGGTCGGGGTAATTGCCTACCCTATGTATTAGCGCCTCCGTCGCTTTCCTGCGAGTCAGGAGGATAAATATAGAGATAAAATTTTTAAAAAATCAAATTTTCTTTTCTTTAAAAACCCATGTCTTAGTGTTTAAGTTAATTTAGTAAATTCTTTATTAGTACTGTAATAACTTTATTATCACTTGAAACATTCAATAAAAGTAATTATTTTTAACTATCAAAACAACGTAAAACTAAAAAGCGTATAAGGATTTGAACGCTAAAACTATCGATCTTACTAACTTAAAACTCAAATTTAAGAATTAATTAAGTCTTTATGAGTTTTTTTTCCAGTACTGTACTATGTAAATGAGTACCGGGATATGGGTAAGTAATGGTGGAAATAAAATGGAAATGATTTTACAAGTTTGAGTTCTTAAATACTTTTGTTCCACGCTAAATAAGTTTACAACTAACTTGCAGGTTAATTGCAAATACAAGATGCCGTTGATTAGCAGGAGTGCATTTTACAAAACTCCGGCAGGTGAGTGTAACAAATTAAACCTAGAATTACAGAAAGTAAGTTAATGATCCTGCAATACCATTACGTAAGAATGAAAGGAACAGAGCAATAAACAAAACCGACAGAACAGAATGTTCACGCCTGTAAACAAAAATGTACAATGCAAATCACATTTTTAATTTTGCTAATTACAGAAATTGTGTTATTCAAATAATGGCGTATTGCACTTACTTTGTTTTGTCTAAATATGCCGATACCAACGTTTATTACAACAAATCTAGCGTAGATCCAAACTAAAATTCTCACAATCTCACTTGATTTTAACCAAAACTTTACTTTATAGCGCGTGGAAACTGAGATTGTATGCACTTTTAATTTGATGGTAGTATTTAAAGAAATAATGCATCGCAATGAAAGATAATATGTAAGGGATGAGAATAAATACCATGGAATAGCATCGGTGTTTGTCGTGTTTTAAATGTGAATTATTGCGTAATAGTACTACTTTGATCACACACGTAAAAGGTTACAATATGACACATAAAAGACTTGCGTATTTTTAAAGTTTATTCTGTAGTATTTATATTAAAGTTTTATTATGTTATTACTTGGAAAATATTTGGTATGCTAAAACTTTATTGGGGTTCAGCTGGAGCACTTAGAAGGCCCGGATTTGGACCGCGGTCCGCCAGTTGAGTAGCTATGTCGTAGACATTTAGCTCACATTTGGCCTTTCAAATATTTAAATGAAAGGCTGCCGTCACCGTCTTAGTGTGACTGAGCTTCAACCTCCGAGTCTGGAGCTATGCTTAAAGTGTAGTCATATTTTGACGCAAAGTCTCCTCCAAGTTCAAGTTTCCAGAAGGGTGCGAAAAATGCTAGATCGATCGTCTGCATAAACAAACTTTCTGGAGATACGCTGAAATAATGTAGCCATGTGTTGACTCGATCGAAATCCCCTCTAAGTCTTTTCAGTTTCCAGAAGAGTGCAACAATGCTAGATTGTCTGCATAAACAATTACTTTCTGAAAATCGTGGAAGGCAGGTCGTACGTATAGATGTTTAAAAGGAGAGGAGCCAAGTCTACGCCGTCTGAGAAACGGCGTTTCTCAGACGGCGTAGACTGCTTTGCTTGCTGTCACCGGTAGTAAGAGTAAAACGTCGGTTTCTGACAAACTTCATAAACATTCTGACCATGTGTTTATTCGGCAGAAGCTTCAGCAGCTTGCAGGTAAGGCCATGGTGCCAGACAGTGTAACATGCCGCTGTCAGATTGACAAATACTACACCGGCCTTCTTCTTAGTCTCAAAAGAATCCTCGATGTTCATATGAACGAAACACATCACGAAAACGAACACCATCATATTACAAGATCTACTTCCAATAAAAATTTATATCTTCAACGAATGAAGACGCATCGTGGGCTAACTTCTTTCTCTTATAATGGCATAAAAATATGGAATAAAATTCCAATTAATATTAAATTATTATCCAAGTATTCGTTTAATAGACGTATAAAATTGATGTTGATAAATAAATATTAATCGTATTCCCTGATCAAAGCTATGTTGTATTTTTTTTATGTGTGAGTTTATGTTTATAATGCAAGTTATTACCCTGAAAATATATTCTCAAATTTTTTCTTTTTCTTTTTTTTTTTTTTTGTGTGTGTACTTTTCTTGTTTTGATATGAGTCACTTGTGTATATTGCAAAATAACTAGTATCTTCCGAGCTTTGTTCTTTTTTTTTTTTTTTTTTGTTAAATAATACTACCAGTAATGAATATTATAATAGACTATGGACAGTTCTTGACTTGATGACCATTAATTGGTCTTTCACTGTCCAGTTTACTTCATAAATTATATTTATCTGCATACAATGTGTATGTCTACTAGCATAAAAGTTAAGTGTTTGTTTTCATATGCCTAATATTTTACTGTGTATTATCAATTTTACTGCTGAAGTAAGCAAATAAATTGTTGTTGTTGTTGTTGTTGTTGATGTTTTGTGTCAGCAGAACGACTTGATCCACGATTGACTTCCCGCGTCAAAACCCAGCCTACTCTTTTGGGAGCAATGGGTTAATAATTGGTTTGAAACGAGCGTAGATTAGGCTCTCGAGGATCTTGTAGAGGACACAAAACAGAGATATCGGTTGATAACTCTTTGGGTCCTCCACCGCCTTTATTAGCTTTGGGATCATGGCTGCAAGCGCTATTCTCCGGATTTTCGAAATTTTAAGTCGGCGCAAGCAGAAAGAAAGGACGTTACGTAACCAGGACTTCAAAGCAGATCCAGCATGAATTATAAGCTCTGGGAAGATGAATGGAATCAGAGCGCAGAGCTTTATCTAGTTTTAAGTGTTGGAGGGCAGCAGTAAATTCTCTCTGTAAAAAAGTGTCAGAGATATTTATTGTGCAAGTTGCTGAGATTTCTTCGAGATAAACAAATACGAAATGCAACGAACCCAACAGCATAGAACACAAAAGGTTTTTTAAAGACTATTTGCATAGGTGGCGCAAGAGTTTAGTTCCAGTAGCCTAATTTAAGCGATTTGATTGATTCTTAGGTCACAACTACGTTCCAAAGGTGGGCATTACCGCAACCACTGCAAGCGCAATTAATTCAAGCTGTTCCAGGTTTATCCTATTATTTTCCCACAATATGGTGATATTTTAAGCAAAATCAAATTTAAACGAAAATTTTTTAAAATTCTTACACAATATTGAATATTTTTAAGCAGCAAACCCACATGTACTTCAATTTATAGAAATAAAAACATTTTGATATCGGCAGAAAAAAAGTTGTTAGATAAAACATGTTGCTTTAGTTTGTCTTTACGTTGCTTTGACTGCTTGAAATTAATATGGCAGCTATAATAATCTTGTTAAAGATGAGACTGATGGCCTTAATGCGAAAAAATCATGTGGTTCATTAGATAAATGGTAAATCAATGAACTCAGTTTTTTCCTACCGTGTTGTATGTTAATCCAGTGTTCCGCAACGTTTTTTTCTCAAGACACTTAAAAAACTTTCAAATTTTTGCGGCACATTTCGACCACAAATATATTTAATTCAAATACGAAGTACATTTGGTTGGCCTTTTTATTGAGTACGATTGCCGTAGAGGCTGGTTTAGGTTTAATGTTTGAATAACAAACCAAAGAAATTTTATAAGAAGTCGGATTTATATGAATCGTCACTAAAACATTATTTTTTAATATTTTTCTTTCCTTTTAATTAATTAATTATTATTTTTTTTCTATATTTATCCTTCTGACTCGCAGGAAAGCGACGGAGGCGCTAATACATAGGGCAAGCAATTACCCCAACCTGCTTCCGGAGATGCTAAGATATTGCTGTTCGGTTCAAATGTTTTATTTTGTTGTTTTAGTTTTATAGATATATGTCTGAAATTTAGAACTGCTTGCCTCGACCACCAACCAGGAAAAAGTGGGGTAAAGAGTCTTTACCATTACCAAGGACACAACAGAATGGCATGAATAGGTTGTGGTCGTATATTTTAACTATTAAGTATAACCCAAATACATCATTATAAAACAAGACTTGCAGCGCAACAAAATTACTTTCAACCTAGAAAGAGAACAGAATTAGGTAAAAAGACGTTTTCTTACATTGGACCTAAAATATGGCAAGAAGTACCTTTCGAATTAAAGTCGCTTTCTTATAATCAATTTAAGAAGAAATTTAAACTTTTTTTAACTTGTCAATATTAAATAAGATGCCACAACAGTTTGATGAAGTCAGCTGGCACATGAAAATTTATTTAATAACAACTAATATTGCTATTTAATCTTTATTGTTTTTCTAAATGTACTGTGTTTTTGTAAGTGTACTGCTGTGTTTTTCTGATAAAAAAAAATTTTTTTTTTTTTTTTGTCCCACTATTTAGAGGGAGGCAGTTGACTAGAAGACCGTATGGTCATTTCGCTGCCTTCCTGTGCTTTCGAAAACTTTTTTTCACATATATTGGTGACTATGTTGATTACAATCACAGCGCTGTAACCACTCAATTACGCTCCCGGCAATTTATCCTCTTGACGCTTTTATACTTCATAGTCTGCAAGTAATCCCTAATATAAAGCACATCCCGTAATTACGCAAGTATTCGTTAAACTTCTATTAAAACAAACCTATAACACAAATGGCTTTTAGAGGATCTTAGTTGCAGTGTATACACGGTGCAAGAATTCAAAATGTTTATTTGGACAAGTTCAGTCGGTAAAGCAGACGGCTTGAACGAATTCTAGTTCGTTTTCTCGGCGGTTTTTTATAATAAATTACCACAAAGTTTCATACCAGTATCAAAAATTACGCTGCTACGAAATATTATAGCTTCCGAGCAATATGCACCAGGCAAATAAGATCTGTGCAGTATAAACTTATTATCTACGGAACAAAAATCAAAACTCGATTATCTTTTTGGTGTCTTCTTGTCATCTCCCATTCTTTGTCACTTAACAACATAAAAAACTAAAGATTTCAATATTCAAGTATACCATTGTCCCGTGCGAAATTTTCCCAATAGGTTCACTGGTTTTAACTTCCCCCTCAAAAAGCTCCTTACTATTTTTTTCAATGGTTTTAATCTTCCCCCGAAAAAACTCGAGTTATTGCTTGCATTCAACGTGATTGAAATCGATTTTCAACACCTGGGCCGCCGGTTGCTTACCTGCATTACAGGCTAGTTGAAACAGTCATGCCAGGTCAGCCACGTGACTACTGTCGATTATATAAGTAAAACACACTGCGACTCAAACTGGGTCCGAGATTGCGCCCGAAACAACCGAACTTGATATTGGATAAGAGAGATTCTTTCTCGGCAGTGCTTCGACAAGTCGAGTAGCTTCGGTACAAAGCAGCAGGAGTCGGATACGAGAACGTTATCGCAAGCGCTTTTTCGTATGACATTCCGCGCAGCTGCATCAGTTGTTTGATCAAAAGTTCGCTGACCTTTAACCCTTTCGACTTGGTGCTATCGTTGTTAAAATCTTCAAACGCAAAAAACTCATTATCAGCCCGATCCAACCGCGATGTCGGGCATCGCTTCAGCGTCTGCAACTCGAATATTCGCTTTAATTGCGTCGTCATTAATTTTAAAAACTCGGCTGTGCTTGACATATCGTCGCAAAATTTGACAGAAATGTGGTCGGTAAAGAGGGTGTTCACCAGCGCTTGGCGGAGGGCGCTCGCGGGTAAACTTTGGTGGTCAACTTGCCCGAAATCTTCGATTAGATATATGATGTTCGGGATTCCAGATTCTTTCAATCTCACCTTCTGCTCGCGATACCGCTTGTCTCTGATCGATTGTGCAAGGTCTGGCAAACATTTCCTTTCTACAATGTAGTCAAGAACTAGCTCGCGGGGTCGCGATGCCTGCTCCTGTGCTATCCAAGTAAAGTCGCCGACGTGGAGTACCCTCTCTACGTAGTCAATTCCAGACGAGGTCAGCATCCTCCTCATCTCCTTCTTCCGGGTCTTTTCGCCTCCTGCTAGCTCCCGCAAATCAACGCACAATACCACACGAAAGCTTCCAGGGCGCAAGAAATATTCTTCAAAGGAGGAACTGCTTTCATTAAATTCCAAACAAACGTCGCCACTGGTGGGGTTTAATTCTTCATTACTTTCGGTCCGGGTGAGGTCGATCCGGCAGGGACGCGGAGTTGGGTGCGGTCGGTCAAGAGGGTAAGCGACACTGCCCTCTTCTGAAGGTTGAGTGCTTCGATAAATGTCGGGATCACGCGCTTCTATTTGACGAGCAAGTAATTGGCCTTTTACCGTTAATCGATATCTGACAGGGTGGCCCTGCTTTTGAACTAAATCTTTGTTCAACAACGTGGCCATACTGTTCCAAGCTGTGTAGAAAGTACCTCGATTAGGGACAGTGAAGGATTTGGTGGCGAGCGGCTGAGCAGATTGTTGCAGCTCGGCTTTCGTCATCCATTCATCATATGTATGCAACGTTAGAAGAAGCGCGTAAGCCCCCGAGTTTTTGAGGGGGATGTATGTTTGAACATTTCTCAGCTTTTTTTTCTTATTACCTTTTGGTTCAGGTTTCGAGGCATGCTTGTCCACTTCGGTCCACCACGCTGTTGAGACAACGCGCGATCTTTCCAAATATTGACGGCCAGTCAGACCCTGGTCACGTGCTTCTGAATCGAGTCGCGCATCGAGCATTGTGCAGATCTTTGTACCAAAGTTTTCGAGAATGTTTGCTTCTCCGCCACTCTCGAGGGGAAGGGGATATTTCTCCAGTGTTTTGTACGCTTTGTTGTAGGTATGGTAAGATTTACTCTCCTTTTGTGCGGCCTCATCGCGCCAGGTTCTCAGGTAAGAAAGAAACAAGCGATTTGGGCAAGCGTCGACGGAGCGTTTTCTGCCAAACATTGTTGAACCAGAAAATAAATCAACCATTCATAAAAACAAACCTTGAGCCTAAATATACAAAGATGTCATTTATGGCACAGAATGAGAAATATTTTAATCTTATTTACTTCGCACATTTCAGACTGATCCGGTGATTGCTCGGCAAGTCAGCGATGCGCAGCCTTTTGGTGAGTGAGGTCGCATTATAAAGTTAATTTTGACTAATGGTCTCTAAAAAGTGAAGCTAAATTACTGGTATATCAAATTATGTAAAGTACAGTAGACCTCGGTTCATGCCGAATTTTGCTTAACTCGGATAAAACTGAAAGTACAAATGATTTTATATGTACTGTGATTCTTAATTATTAAAACTTCGGATTATCTGGAGTTTGAATAATTCGGATGACTTTGTATGTCAAATCGAATCCTGATTAACAGAGATCTACCGTATTAAGCTTTATGCCGTTTATTCTTATCGAAAAACAGTGAAACAAAATGTCAACAATTTATCGCAAAATTGCGCGTGTAATAACGTATTTCGTTTAATCGCTGCCTCCTTATTTACAATATTTGCACTATGAGTAATTTTGAGTTAATTGTGAGTAAAAATAAAAAAAAATCGCAAACATTGTATTAATGATTTCGTTGGTCTTTTATACTCACTGATAAGCTTGCAAAATCAATCAATATAGATATAGCTTCAGACTAAAGGATTTAATGACATAACAATCAAAAATTGTCACAAAGTAAATCAAAGCAGCATGGTTATGATAACGTTTGTTGCAAAAAAAGGAATAAATCTTATTAATTATTTGTGCTTCGAGTTTAAGTACATGTGACCAACAAGGCTGCATTTATTATTGTCTTAGGCCGCAAGCGGTCATGGGGTGCAGGTTGTGGACTGGGGGATCAAGTGCTGTCACGTTTCATGTCGTAGAAGTCCAGAAAATCACAATAACAAAGCGTCACATAAAAATTGAGTCAAGGCCATGAACAGGATAGCATCTATTTTGTTGCAACGAGGTTGAAGATGGATTGACGATTGCTTAAGGTTTAATGATTTTGACAATGTTTTGCATCAAATACAGTAAACCTCGGTTAATCCGGATTCGATTTGACAAAATCATCCGAGTTAGGCGAAGTGCGGATAATCCAAAGCTTTCTATTAAGAATTACAGTATATAGGAAATCATTTGTACTTTCAGTTTTATTCGAATTAAGCGAAATTCCGCATTAACCGAGGTCTACTGTATAATTAATTACATTCGAAGTCAATTAAGCTAAAGCTGTAATGTTTTTGAAAAAACGTTCGACCAATCAAAACCTTCTCGCGTCATTCTGTAATGTCTTTGGAAAAGACACTTTACGGTACATTTTTCTGCGCCGTTGTTAGCAAGCAGCACTAAATTTTAGTCATAACCTCTATAAAAGTACACAAAATGTAAACTTTTAATCGAACAGCAATATTTTGGCATCTCCAAAAAGAGGTCGGGATAATCAATTGACCTTTTCCTTAAGTATAGCGTCTCCACTGCTTACCTACCAGTCAGGAGGATAAAGATGAAAAAATTTATAATTAATGCTCAATAAGCACGGACTTGAAACACTAACAAAAAACTGCTTTAAATAATCTTACTAACATTTTCCAACAAATTAGGAAAATAAGTATCTTTTAAAGTTTATAACAACAATAGCGTATAATGGATGCACCAACAAACAATGGGTAGCAAGAACTTTGAGGTGACTTGCATGCAGCAAAAAGCATTTGTGGGCTGCAGCTGTTACAGCTTGCATCAAATACGTATATTTTACACCCTTGTGCAAATTAATTGAAACAAACATCCAAACTTTTATATATCCTCATTTCTTAGCTGAAATAAGCGTAAATTGATTACAAATGTTGACTTTTTCGGAGAAAATGTTTATTAGATTATTTTTTATTAAAATAAAATTTTAATGACTTAATAAATCCTATTATGACGTCATTAATGTGTTCACAATCATTGTTTTAAAACTTTTTGTTTAGGTAGAATTTGTAACTAGAAGTTGTTTTAAAAGATGGATGTTAGCCCTAGAAAGCGTGCTAGTATCTTAACTTTACGTGAAAACACAGAAAAGACCTACCGGGAGATATCAAAGATTGTTGGTGTCAGTATATCTACAATAAGTCGTATTATGAAAATGAAGAAAGAAACAGGGTCTGTTACCCCAAAACGCAAAGGCAAATGTGGTCACAAGAGGAAAACTACCCCCAGAGATGACGCCTATCTGATACGGGAGAGTGTGAAAGATCCAAGAAAGACAAGTGACGCCATAAAAACTACTTTGGGGGAAAAAGGAATCGAAATAAGCTCCTCAACAGTTCGTAGGCGCCTCCTGGAGGTTGGGAGAAAAGCATACCGCCCTGTTAAAAAGCAGCTCCTTACAAAAACAATGAAGACAAAACGCTACAAATGGGGACTCAAATACAAAAACTGGACAAAGGAAGACTGGAGGCGCGTGATTTTCAGCGATGAAACTCACATGTTTGTCCAGGGTCACAGAAGTCAGCATGTTCGAAGATCACAAAACGAAAAGATTCGCAATTCCCACATTGACCAGCGCATAAAACATCCTCAAAAAAAGATGTTTTGGGGATGTTTCAGTTTTTATGGCATTGGTAGCTTGCACCCAGTTGAAGGTATGATGCGCTCCCAACAATATATTGAAGTGGTTCAACGAAGAGTCATTCCAGAGATGAACCGATTGTTTCCAGATGGATCTGGTGTGTTTCAGCAAGATTTAGCCCCATGTCACACATCGAAACAAGTCAAAAAATTTATGAATGAAAACCACATTAAAGTGCTGAAGTGGCCGGGAAACTCTCCCGATTTAAATCCAATCGAAAATTTATGGTCATCTGCAAGCAAAGACTTCGTACAATGGACTGCACCTCGAAGGAAAAGCTTATTCAGGCTCTAATTCAAGTGTGGTACAAGGACCCCCAAATCTTAAAAGATTGTTCAAAATTGGTCGACTCAATGCCCAAACGCATCAAAATGCTTCTTAATAATCGCGGTGGTCATATTATGTACTAATATGTGAACTGAAACATTCATTGAATAAAATATTTTAAAAAAACTAAATTTTTGGTGTTTTTGATGTTTGTTTCAATTAATTTGCACAAGGGTGTACATGCACAATAAAAAATGTAAACTTTATTTATGTAATTACACACATAAAATTAAAATACAATTGGTGCATTTAAAAAATTTCAGTTTAAACAGTGTTGTAGAGCTTTTGCAGCTTTTTCTTAATACAAAAATAGTGACCATGGGCTATTTTAAAAATAAGCAAGAATAAGGTTTCTCTCAACAATAGCATACTAATAATAAAAAAGGACTAAGAACTTACAGCACTACTTTTTGTTCACGAATATTATATAAAGTTATGCTAAAACTGAGATAATAATATAACAAAAGATTTTATTCTTTTTGAAAATAAGTGCGTTACAATTACATTTCTATTGCCTTAGCAAAATTACCCATCTACCAAAGTTACTTCTTTGTTTGTAAACATATAAAAACCAAAATGGTCAACATCACATACCTCTCCAATTAAAACACATTTACATTTCAAAACAACACGTAAAAATAAACCAAATCATTTCTAAATATGAAAATTGGCTTGGTAACTTAAGTTTTTCCGTTTTTTTTTAATTTATCTTTTTTAAAAGATTTAATAAAAAATTATCAGCAGCATGGTCAAATGGTTAGAGCGCCGTGAATGTGATTAACATGGTCTTGGTTCGACACCCACTCGCACCATTCGATTGTGTTCTTGGTAAGGACACTTTACGGGACTTTCCCCTGCTTGGTGGTCTGGGCAAGCAGTCCTAAATTTCAGTAATATCTCTATAAAAAGCTAAAAAACCAAAAAAATCAAACCGATAGTAATATCTTGGCATCTCCAGAACCAGGTCGGAGTACTTGTCTACCCTATGTATTAGCGCCCAACGTTTTCCTGTGAGTCAGGAGGATAAAAATAGAGATAAAATAAATAATTAAAAAACTAGCAACTATTCAATCAATGATGTATTTTCTCTCATTGTTTACAACTTCTTCCCAACATTCAACAAGATTTTCAATACCGGTACCTTTTTGATAGAAATCATTAGATTTTGACTAAAAAAAATTCATGCTACCAAGTTCTCAGTCTGCATCAATACAAATGAAACTCCATGCATAGCATTTGAAAAAAATTAAGGGATGGAAATCCGTTGCTGCCAAACCTGGCAAGTACGGCAGCACTTCACAGCCATGCATTTCAATGGCTTCTTTGGTTAATCAGCAACATGAAGGCAGGCGTTGTCATGCATTAAAAGCACACCAAGCAGCTGATTAGCTATTTTTTTCTTAAATAGCGATTTTGAGTTGTTCCATCTGTTCAACATCAAATTTCGCATTGACCGTTGGTTTTCATTCAACCAATTAGTAATAGATAATCCCTTTCCAGTCCCACCATACACACAACATAGTTTTAAGCAGATGATGATCTTTCTTAACCCATTAGATTTCAACAAAACGGCTGGAACTTAGTTGCCAACCTAATATATACACAATTTCATTTTACTTTATTGCTCTAATTGAAAACGATTAGGGTTAAATGCTTGTATATTAATGTCAGAATCACCTTTAGTGATCAAATCAGCTAGTGCTTTACCTGAAGCAGGTGCATTTAAAATGCCCCAACATCCGTGGCCAGCTATAACATAAAGACCAGAAACACCATTTATGGCACCAATCACAGGCAAACCATCATGTGTTAAAGGCATATAACATGCTTGATTGCATGTTATACAACCATTCTTAATATGAGAAGAAACCATATCAGCAATATCTTTAATTTTTTCACAAGCATTAGGTGTTTTTGAAACTTCAGATGAAGGTACGAGAGACAAAGATGGAATTGGATTTTCTGCCATACCACAAACATATAATTCACCATCAGGTCTAGGGTAGATCTCTGGTGAATATTGTCCAAACTCTGTAAAGATTGCTTCAGCAGGAATTGAAGAGGATGGCTTTATTGTTATTGAATGAGCTTTTTGTCCATAAAATGAAGGTATATTCTTGAACCACTGTGCAGCAATACCAGACCAAGGTCCCATTGCAATAACAACTGCATCACCCAATATAGTTTTTCCTGAAGACAATGACACACCACTTAATGCAGTTTTTTTGCTGTTAGTATATATAAAATCACAAACTTCTTCATTTTCCATCAATATAGCTCCTTTGCTTAAATTGTTTTTAGTTAAAGTCTGCACAAACTTATATGGATGCAATTGTGCAGTGGTATCATGTGTGCCAATTTCCTTTAATTTATTAGAATCAACACAATTTCCATCAATCCATGAAGAATTGGAAGACCTGTTTTTGCAATTATTAGATTTAATCTCAAGAGAAAATGCCTTTAGTGTTCGAAAATCATAATTTTTTTCACCATTCATTGCTGCAGCCAATTTTTTGTGTAACTCAAAGCTAGTTTTTGCTAACTTTCCAAGATGAATATCTTTACACCAGTCTTTTGCTAAAAAACCACCTGCTTTTCCAGAAGCAGCACAACCAACTTTATACTTTTCAATAATAACACATGAAGAACCATTTTCAATAAGGTAATGAGCGAGACATGTGCTCATAATACCTCCACCACAAATAATAACTTTCATTATGCTCAAAGCAAACTAGTATTATAAGCTAAAAAAAACATAAACCAATAAAAAATCTCACTCATATATTGTCTAATTTTGTAATAGTGAAAAAATAGATATGTTTATTCAAAGTTGAATAAAAATCAAGTAAAGTTAAAAATTGAGCAATGCTGTGTAAAATCTACTTGCTCAAAACTATTTTCGATTTTTATCTTTATAATTTTGAATAGATTTTTGAGAAAATGTTTGTTTTTTAAGTTTGTTTCTTGTAACCTACACATTATAATGATTGTTCAGCTTGATGTAAGACTGCAAATTTACTTAAAGTCAACTCAGATTAAGATTATCAACATCAATAATGCAATCTCTTGGTTATTATTGTCTGATAATCAAAAATATTTGCTTAACTATAGTTTTGTAGAAACAACAAAAGCTTAATCATCTTATAATTTTATTTTAATTGAATCTTAGCAGAAGGAAATCCAGTAATTGATAACATTTAAACACCAAAATTAAAATAGCATAATGATTTGAACCAGCTTTAATTGGTACAAATCAGCTGTGACTTTTCAAATGCTTCTAAAAAGGAAAGGACTCAAAATTAAAATGGTAGCTTTTTAAAATAAAACAAAATATAGCATTTTAAATATTGAAAAACAAGAAATAGTTTTTAAAACATATCAAAAACCACAAATCAATTTTTGAAAAAACTAAATTTATAATTTAGAAATCTAATTAAATTGCATAAAGAAACAGCAGCTTTAAATAGGGGAGGCTTAATTTTTTAAATTTTGCAAATTAAAAATGAGACCCTAAAAATTTTATGGTATGATAGTAAAAATTAAGAATAAAATTACTCCTCACTTTACTCACAATAAAACCTCACATATACCCCCCTCAAAATTTATTATACCACTCTTTTTCAAAATATTTTACTGCATTATAGTTGCCTTTACAAAAAAACAACTTTGAAAGGATTTTTACATTATATGCAAGTGTATTTACTACTTGGTATAGCTTTAATGCACCCAGAAGCCAAACCAGGGGGGGCAAGACATTTTAGTGCCCACAAAAATTAAAAATAAATAGCTTTAAAAATGTTTAAATACATCTATAAAAAAACTTGTAAAGATACTTTTGTAGCCTGCTTAATGATAATTTTGAAATTTCTTTATTTATCAACTATACTTATCCCCACCCAGGGGCACCAGAAGCAGGGGTTAAGTGGCAATTGCCATGTCTTTCCAGATTGCTTTTGCAGAGCATAGCCATTAACTTAAGAAAAATTTTTTTCACTTGAAAAGTATAATATTAGAAGTAACTTTTATTCACTCATTCACTTATTTATCATCTGACTTGCAAGACTACATTGAAGGTGATAAACTTAGGAAACCATCAGGTGATTACCCAGACCTGTTATCGAAAATCCTAAGATATTGCTTTTTGATTAAAATTTTTATTTAATTTTTTTAGTTTCTATATAGATGTGATTGAAGATCCACAGTAATTTAGAGTTGCTAGTTTCTTTCCTGAGGAGACAACAAAATGGCAAAAGGAGGTTAATTCTATTTGCCATTAATATGACCTCACAACTTTCCTGTCCTTGTAACTTTTCAGACAAAATATTTAGTGTACTACTGATGGGAAATAACAGATACAGGGCGTCCCAAAAAAAATGTAACACTTTTACATTGCAATTAATTTTTTATTTTAGATTGAAATTAATAGTGCTTTTGCCAATAGATAGAGTACATTAGGGAAATTTTTTCCTGAAAAAATGAAGTCATAATTCCTACTTTGAAGTTCAATTTAGTTATTTTTGCCTTCAGCACTGATCTCTGCAGTGAATGAAATGTTCGATGTGTCCTCCATTTCGATTCATGCAGGCATTTAGCCTGACAGCAAAGTTTTCAACGACCCGTTGGCACATGTCGTTTGGAATTCTCCTTATGAACTGAGTGATCTCAGCCTTTAGTTCCTGAACAGTTTGGGGATTATTTTTGTAAACATTTTCTTTGGCATAGCCCCACAAAAAAAAGTCCAAAGGGTTAAGATCAGGTGAGTGAGGAGCCCAAAGGTGTGCTTTGTGTGCCCAAAGGTATTTTTGTCCTTTGCTCATATGTGTACACCATCTTGGCCAAAATATTAAAATATTGGTGTCAAACAAATCTCCTATACTTAGCTAGTCACACCTGAAAAGATGAAAATGTTAGAGTAAAGAATAATAAGCACAGACCAAAACAAAAGTGTTACATTTTTTTTGGGACACCCTGTATGTATCTTTGTACTATCTAACATAATGCCACATAACTTTTTGCTTTGTGTTCAATTAACTCCAGTGTGATATGACAAATTATTTACCTCCTATGGTGTAATAAATGTACCACTATATAATTTTGTATATTGCAAATCTCTGTTTTAATGTTAGTCTGTTTGCATTAATTAAATTTTCTTATTTGGGTGAAGCTTATTTTTGTCTAATTTGTTTTGTGAACTTTCCTACAAATTTATTTTTTGGCACATGCAAATTGGTTCTGTGATATTTTTTAAACTATCCTTTTGGCTTTAATTCATTAAATTATGTGACTTGACTTTTTCATGAATCCCTCCTAACTAATTAGCTTTTCCCCACCAATCTTTAATTCATAGTATATAAATCCAACATTCAATTCATCCAAATTCTCTTTTGGGATTGGGACTTTTCCTAAACCTTTTCTACTTTACTTAAAGTTTCCAAAACCAAACAACCAACAGTGCAACACTGTTGAAAAAAATTTGAGTATGGATCTACCTGAGAATCTGCTTGATTTGAGTTAGATTAATGCTGCTGCATAAGTCAACCTTTAGCAAACAGTTTATTCATCATTCCAGGCAAGCAAATTTCAAAGCAGGTAAAGAACTATTAAACATCTTTTGCTAATCACATGTAAATGAGCTGATTGTATAGCAATTGCATTTTTGGAAACAATTCAAAACACCATTTTGATCAAAATACTTTATACTTAAATACAGCTCAATTAGGTCAATTCTAATCAGTGCACACACTGCACAAAACACAGTCAAGTAATCAATTTAGATCAAAGATACATAGAACAAAATAGCCATAGTGTAAACATTGAACAACGTCCAGTGAGTGCTTTAATGTGTTTATGAGAATAAAAAAACATTTGAACTTTTTAATGAAAGTAATGACTGCACAAAAGTAGGACCATTAACATTTCCATTTTCAAACAACTGGCTAAATTTTTCACAAAAATAAATTAAGAAATCTCTGTAGTACCAGTAGTTAAGAATTTTGTGACTAAATTTAGGAAAAAACTCTGATTAAGCAATCAATATATACTCTTATTGTAAAACAGCCTCATGGCTTGTCATTGCATTTACCAAGAAGCTTGAGTAAATTTTATTAAGGTTAGTGCTTGTTTCAATGTCAGAGAAAAATTTGAGACTTTTTTATGAACATTAAGCAAAAATGTATTGAGAAAGTAAATATTTTGGCATTGGATCTAGTTTAAAGTCAATGGCAATGGCAATAAAGTCATCATAACCTCAAATTTTCAGTCTTCAGCATTTGCACTTGATAAAGAAATTTTCAAAACTATTTCTATTATTGACACAGCACTTGCACTGATAAAATACACAATGATTATAATTATTCTTAATTTGATGTGGCAAAAACTGGTTATGTACCATGCCCATTTGTCAATATACAGTGAGAATTATAAATATATGTTACATACAATTCAGTGGGGCAAATTTGAATGTAAGTTTGATAAATTTACTGGTAATAGTTGTTTATTATATAGGCCAGGGCCACAACCAGCTTCAAAAAAAGGAGGGCTGACATAATTCAAACATCTTTTCAAGTGTGGGTTGCTTTGCCAGTCTTGTTACATCATTATTGTTACTTTACTTTGTTGCCAGATCAATGGTTATGTCATAATCAATAATTTGAGATTGTAAAATTTGACATGAGTAAGCATTTTCCTACTTTATCCAGTACTGAAATTAAGCTATGACAAAACTACAATATTTTGGATAATTTTTTAAAAGCAAATTATGTCACAAAAAATGAATATGATGTCTTAATAAAAGCTAGGATAACTAGATATTTTATAGAAAAAAAAAACTTGCAATAAATTGACTGTTGCTTGGGTATCAACAATGGGCATTGGATGCCACATCTGGCATGCAAGCAGCAAATTTCACAAAAGTTCAAAGTTTCTTTTTAAATGCGGTAAAGTGTAAACAATGGTTTTTGCCATTGTTTTGGCAATTAACTCTTTTGCTCCAGGTATTTTTCAGTACTGAACAAGACAAAAATTTTTTCTAAGTTTATTAATTAGTTCTGATTTTATTTGTTTTAAAGAGCGATTCAAAGTTTATATCATCTAAAAGCTTGTTTCTTTCTGATCAAAATGATATGCAATTCATAAAAAATGAATAAAAAATGAGTTAGAAATAAATAAAAGTACTGACCCTAGTTTTCCTTCAAAAATTGTCTTTTTTTTCTTCTTGTCCAAAGTGTGGCAAAATATTTTCAACTTTTTAGTTGCTAACAGTAGCTAAAGATCTAAACTTTACATTGGAAAAAAAGTTTTTCAAAAAGAAAAGAAACGAATGACTTATTTGAAAAAAAATTTTCAACATATTTGCATATTCTTGCACACGCAAGTGATCTTGACAAGATTGTGTGTATTTGTACGTGGCTCTAAAGTCCATGATCCAATTGAAGCAGAAAAGCCAGAGAAATAATCACATACAAAAGAAGATTTTCCATGTTGAAACACCAACAATTGTCCATGCAGCAAATTGTTTGCTGCTGCTAATCCTGTATGCTGAAGCTTAGCACTGCACTAATTTGCATGCTATGCAGGCAATGCAAAACAGGAAGCCAACTGAGTCAGATAACCCAGACTAAAAGAGTTATCAATGTTTAGTGTATATAGTTAAAGCATCACGCAAAATTTTTCTTCTATGCCTTTGAACAAGCCATTTTAATTTTTTCGGACATCTTGCCAAAATCACTTAAAATTTTTGGCTATTTTGCTAAAAATTCAAACAATGTTTGAAAAAAACACTGAAAAAGTATAGATAAAACATACTTTTCTCTATTTTTCTAAGCAAGAAAAACGGTAACCAGTTACCATAGTTAAATGGGCACAAAATGTCATTTATTAGCACTAAAGTTTTATCTTGTAACATATCATTGCGCTAAGGGGCTGACATGACTGCCAAATCAGCCCCCTGTTTGCACCTTTGATATAGGCTATAGCTAATGGCTACATCAGTATGTCAAAAAGTAAACATATCAAAGTATATGTAATTTGTACTAATATTTCTTTGAATTTACTTACCAATCCTCACTTTATTTGTCATTTTACAGCTTCTTTTTTAGTAAATTGTCTTAAAAACAATTTAAGTGACAATGAAATATAAAAATCAATAAAAACAAAAAAAACAATAAAACCCACTGTTTTTTTTAACCCTGTGTAAGGGGGATTTCCAGTTAGTTTCACCAACAAAAACAGTTACAGTATTTTTTTGAAGACCCAGATTTTCTTCATAACAAATTTGATAATTTCAAAAAACTTGACCAGTTAAAACTTAACCCTTTCAATATCGATTTGGTAATAAACATATTAACATTTTCGGTGCCAAAGAACGTATATTTATGTCTAAGAAGGGTCTCATTTATCGTTAACCGTTACTAACCCACCAAGCTTTGGGGTTTTCCCTAAATTTAAAAAACAATTAATTAAATTTGGCAAATAGTAAACAAGAGCCCAATTGCTTAACTTTCGGCACCGAAAAAGTTAAATTAATTCAAGGAAATTTATGTCATATATGTGTTTTAAATAGATTTTTGTTACTCTGCATTGTATTTCTTCTACTTTTCTTAATTGGGACACATTTGTCCCATGGGACATATATGTCCCGACGGTATTAAAAGGGTTAATGGATAACTCAATTCAATTGAAAATAACCCAGTTTTGAAAAAAAATTAATAATTTAGAAAAGTATTTCAGAATAGGAAATTTTGAATTTGTAGGCGTTAAGACCAACAGATGCAAAATTTATTAAACCTTCTTTATTATGATTACCATGAACAAAAGAAACAAAACATAAAGCCAAGACAAAGAACTTTTTGTTCACTATTTGCTGAGTTTACAGTTGATTACTTTTTAATTTTGGGGGAATCTCAAAGTTTGCAAGGTTAGTAACAGTGAACAAAGACCCAACCAAAAAGCATCAAACAAACCGATGGATTACTAATTACCATAAACAGCATAACTGGTGTTGATGTAAATATATATCTAGGAGAAAAATAAAACAAAAAAAGATATACAGGTACAGCATAAGTTTATAAAAAATAATTTTATTGTCAATTGATTATTACAGTACAGGTGGGTAACCTCTAATCCAGAATCATGAGGACCAGACCTATCCCGAATTTCTGATCTTTCCGATTTTCTGGTTCATTTCTTTATTTTGCCTTATCTGGGCATTAAAAGAAAAGCATGGTAGCCAATACATGGGATTGTCTGTAAGCATTGTTATTGCAGTAAATCACACAGGTTTTTGCCAATCAAAACTTTTATTCTATTATGATGCTGCTTGCATTTACAACTTTAACAAAGTTTTCAGCAGCATCACTGTCAGCCAATTTTTATTGCCACAGATTTTTAATTGTTTTAAACCATGGCGAGTCTTAAATCAATGCAGCCATCCCCTAGTGTAATTGCAGGGAGTTTTAATCTTTAATTGTTGGTGAAATAATTTTGCTTGCTGCATTATCAAGTCTCTGTTCAGCAGCACGCCTTCACTATGTCTTTGGTAAATCCACTCTTTATTTTGATAATTGACTTTGATAAAAACATTGATAAAATCCATGACTTTACCAATGTTTTCTACTTTTGCTTTATATGAAGTTTTTCTTTCAAACATTTCTTTTTTTGGAGTCACTTTCTCAATAAAAGTTAAAGATTTTTTTTCTTTGCTGTTTTAAGTCATAAATTGTTGATTGGCCAATGCTGTAATCCAAACACAATTTTTTAATTGACTCACCTTGGTCGAGTTCTCCAGAACTTCAACTTTTGTTGCAATTGAACGCGAATTATGCTTACGTTTGGACATTTTCGTATTTACGTGTTGTACTGTATTCTGTGTACTTTTAGATGCTTACTTCTTCTGTGCTTTTCGTGTAATGTAGGAAGCTGACTGAATGGAAGATTCTTGTTGTCCCTATTCAGAGTTGGAATCTATGACCTCATAATGGGAGTTAAATACCGTAATATTTGCAGCTACGTTTCAGTGTGTAAATTAATAGCGCTAAAATGTGACTCGCAAGTGGTTAAGTAGGATGTCTCTGAAATTAGGATCACCTACTGAGTAACAAAGAGAAAATTTTATTACGTTTTCAAGTTGAACAGATGTAGTCCTTCTATTTAATTAAAGATTAGATAAAGCACTGAAGATAATAAACAAGATGCAAATAGCATTGATTAGTTAAAGGTCAGTTAATAGTTTCACAATTGCAGAGAGTTTTTTGTTAAAAAGCATCCCGGATTTCTGGTCATTCTGGTTTTCTGGTTTCCGGATTAGAGGTCATCTACCTGTATTTAAAAAGATGGGATAAAACTTTAGATTTATTATTCATACCAAAAGATAGGAATAAAGTTTCGGCAAAGAGGTTGTTTTTTTCAACCAGACAACAATTGAAAATAGCAGCCATAATGGATTCAGCATTTATGGACTATAATGGATTCAGCATTTTCAGTATTTATTAAATAAACATTAAAAATTATTATTTAAAAAAAAACGAACGTTTTCGGCTTACTTCAGCCCTCATCAGGTTTCTACAATTAGTAATATTAATTAACTTTAAATTTACACACACACACACATAAAAAAAAAATTAAAAATTAACAACAGCAAAAAACAATGTATATTTTTTAAAAAAGGCTGTACTTTTGACTAACAGGCTAAATTTTAAATCAAAACGAGAGAAAAACTAAATTGATACAAATTAAATTTCAGATTATGATGTCATCGAAGAAAAAAAAAAAAAAAAAGAAAAAATATTACAATCAAAATATATTCAATAAATATGAAGCTCCGTTTGCAAACATTTGTCGATTTAATTTTGCACTTAACTTTTTTATGAGTAGAGCTTCATGAATCTTAGAACAAAATTCTGATTTGCATTTACGTATTATTACAAAATTGTTTTCATCAGACCGATTATTAGAACACTTTTCACACGACAAAATATGATCTTTAATTGCACTATCCTGTAGACTTTTGAAATTCAGATGCTCCCGAACTCTAGTGATCAAATGTCTGGACGACATATCGATGTATGTCTTGTTCGTATCGCACGAACACGAGAATTTATAGACAACATTTGAACAAAAAGCCACAGGAGTTTTGGATTTTAACTGAAAATAATTGACTACTTTAAAAGTTTTATAGATTGGAGATATTTTTAAGTTGTACTTGTTTTTTATTAATGCAGAAAGACGATTTGCAAAGTGATGTGATTCCTTACCCAAATACGGCATACAAAAACTATTTTCAAAGCTAATGTTTTGAGAAAATTTGTTAGAAGATTGAAAGCTCGCAAGAATTTTATCAAAAAACGATGAAGGATAACCATTATTCAAAAACATCTTTTTTAACATACTAACTTCTTTATCAAACAAAAAATCGGAGGAACAAATACGCTTGGCTCGATTTAAAAAACATAGAATTAATCCAGACTTCCATTTAGTGGGACACAGCGCGTTAAAATTCAAAATTAGATTGGTGTTTGTAGGTTTTCTGTATACCCAAGTATCAATCCCTGTTTCATTGAGCCTAATTTCAACGTCAAGAAATGGTATGGTGTCAGAAGGGAGCTCCACTTTGAATTTAATATTATTATGTTGAGAATTAAGCAAATCTAGAATACAATTTTGGATGAAAGTCTAATTGTTTCCCTAATAGCTTATTTTCTATGTGGGCAAGAAAAAAATTGTTGGAACCAAGGAATGTTTTTATATAAAGACAAATTATATCAACAACATGATGGTGTCAGTATGGGTTCTCCACTGGCTCCGACTTTAGCCAATTTTTAGTACTTGAATAGCCCACCTAACCTTTATGACTTCATCTCAAGAGTTGCTTTCAGGCTTCTTGGTCTGGGTCTGCTTAGGTAAGACTCAACCACTTGTGAACTGGCTTTGGGCATTTTTGATCATCCTTGTATAAATAGGGTTTTGCTTTTTTTTGTAATTGTGCATGTGGTGCACATAAACAAACTTCAGGCCACATGCTCTACACACTGAGCACCAAAAGGACGTCATGGTCTGTCAATCCTAGATGCCAGACGCTGGCTCAAGAACATCACTGCCATCATTGGATGAAAGAAGAACAAACGGATGATCCCAAATGATGATGACGACAACAAATGCATGATATGCTATGAAAATCAAAGCAATCATGTAATAAGGCCAAGCCGTTTCAGTGTCATCTTCAACAAAAAAACCCTGGCCAAGCCTTCAGTTTTTTTTCAAAACAAAAAGACGGTCTGAAAAAATTTGAAAGTGAGTGTTTTTGGTGATTTTTGTCTGCAGAAATAGTATAAGTGACATTTAAAATTGCTCACATGATTGCTGTAAAGAAATCTCACAACATTAATTCATAAAACATTGATTAAACCATGCACGTTAAAAGCAGTCGGTTTTGTGTTGTAAAAAAACATACAGCAAGAAGATAGCAAAGATTTCACTCTTGGATTTTATGATTAAAACACCCATTGATAAGCTGGCAAAGGAAAGCAAGTGTCAAGCTTTCAAAAAGTCACCAGTTTTTTTTCAATTCAATGTGATGAAACAACTGATATTTCCCAATTGTTGCAGTTGTTAGTCTACATTTGTTTTGAGTAAAAAAATATGCTGTTTTGCAGACCCCTAGAGAACACATGTCGAGCATAAGATGTATTTCAAGTGGTCTTGACGTTTGTTGCAACAATAGTATACCTTGGAAAAAAATTGTGGGTGTCTGCACTGATGGTCATCTCACAATGTTTGGATCTCAAAGTGAATTTATTGTAAAGATACAGGAGGAACCCCAATGCAGTTAGATCTCATCATGTGCTTCACCATAATGCTCAGAGCTCTAGAACTTTACCTATTGCCATGAAAAGCAGGTTTGCAACAATCAGTGGCGTACGCAGAAATTTGTGAAGGGGGGGGGGTTTGGAGCTTGCTCAAACGATTGCTCTAAGTCAGGGGTTCCCAAACTGGGGTACATTTAGACTTCTCAAGGGGTACATTATCAAAGAGAATATCCTTATTTAAGTTAAATTTCGTGTCCGGAAGAAATATTGGACTCAAATTTCTAGAATTTTCGAATCCAGTCGATTATAATTACGTCAAACAGGACAATTAAAAGGGAAGACTTTTTTACAGATCAGCGTGATTTTGGGTTTGAATGGGGAAAATTTGTGGCTGCTGAAAAGGGAAGAGCTTTCATTTTTTAGAGATCACCTTGATTTTCGGCATGAATTGGAAAAATTTGTTTCTGATTCAAAATGAAGACCTTTTTTTTTTTTTAGAGGACACCATGATTTTGAGACAAAATAGGAATAATCTAAGGCTGATTGCAAGTGAAAACTTTTTTTTTTTTTTATTAGAGGACACCATGATTTGGAACAATATCTACCCGGCTGAGGCCCACAAACTCGAACGATTTCGAAAAGTGGCCCGCAAGAGTGAAGAAGTTTGGACCACCCTGTTTTAGAGAAACGTCACAACATTTTGGGGGTACATGCAAACCTGCTACAGTGTCCAAAGGGTGCCGATCAACTAAAAGTTTGGGAAGACCTGCTCTAAGTGGTCCTGGTA
Source organism: Diplosoma virens (assembly GCA_963680785.1). Lineage (NCBI taxonomy): Eukaryota > Metazoa > Chordata > Ascidiacea > Aplousobranchia > Didemnidae > Diplosoma > Diplosoma virens. The sequence goes on along the minus strand of OY796886.1, from coordinate 43,969,386 downwards.
ATGGGCAAAAACTTCCAAAATTAGGCCTACATTCAAAAATAAAGTGTTTTGGTTTCAAGAACATCTTGCAGTAGCATGAATTTTTTTTTACCAAACCGTAAAACTAACTATCGAAAAGGCATGTGCAGGTAATTCAATTATGATAAGAAACTTTCTAAAGTAAAAGCAATTCGTGTAAATGATGAGAACAATAGGTGAAAAATCAAACGAACAAAAAAATAACCTAATTACTTGACAAATATTTAAAGTTTTTTTAAAGGCTTATATTCAAACGCCTGTTTTTTCACTTAATTTGTTAATTATGTCACCAGGGCAAGGCGTGTGGCTCCTATTGTTTCTACGGACGAGGGGAAAGACTCGTCTAATCCTGCGCAGTCAGGTATTCGAAATTCTAATTGTTTTGGATCAAAAGGATTTACTTGGCGTTTCAAAATGCGTATGTTACAAACAATTTAGGTTATACAATTCTTTAACCAGGAAACTATTTGAAATCAGATTTTACAATTTAACTAGAATTAAGCAATGATCTAGACCTTATTCAAATAGAAAAAAATAAATACAAAGATTAATGGAAAAACAAACGCAAACAGTATTACAAAACATACCTAATCCTACTCTAGCTAAATCAGCGTATAAACAAACACTAACCTAACCCTAAACTAGCTAAGCTAAATTTGACCAAGTAAAAAATGGATGAAAGAACTCTGGCGATATAAACAGAAGGAAACAAAGCTTTTTAAGAACAAAATTCGCGCCGCGAGAGATCGAACAGAAAGAAAACAAATTACAATAATGATTAACTGAGTAAAAGAATTAGCGACGCGCGTTCAAAACCAACAAAAACGGTAAAGTAAAGTTTTTAACGGAAACAAAAAAACAATTTAAAACATATAATAGTCCTTTTGCCAAGCTGGAGGTTTTATTGTTCGCCGTCTTGACGGGACCTCACAGCTTGGCGCATCATCCGTCGCAACATCCTCGCCGCCTTGACTGCACTCGGTTGGTGCAGTCAAATCTGGAAAGTCTCTTGTTGAAATTGTTTCTTCACCGGATTCGAGCAAATGTAAACGTTGAATCGGCCTAGTCAAAAGTCCAGTTTTGGTTTTTAATTTAAATGTTCGCGTCAGACCATCTTTTCCTGGAATCGCCTGAACAATTTTTCCCATCGGCCAGGTGGGACGAGAAGTGTTTTCTTCCGTAATTAAACAGATGTCACCCACTTTGGGAGCAGCCTCTGTCGAATGCCATTTGTGACGAACCGCTAAGGAAGGCAAATACTCTTTTGACCACCGCTTCCAGAAGTGTTGCAACAAAAGTTGTAAATGAAAATATCTTCGACTCAATTTAACTTTCGACGAAATGGATGGAACAGATTTTAAAGCCCGACCAATTGCTAAATGACTTGGAGTAATCGCTTGAAGATTGTTTGGATCACTTCCCAAATATGTAAGTGGTCTTTGATTTAAAGCTGATTCGATGTCAGTCAAAATGGTATACAATTCGGTATAGTTCAATTTTGCTTTACCAAGAACCTTTTTTAAAGGCTCTTTCAACGATCGATTTAGTCTTTCATAAAATGCACCACGGTGTGGACTACGCTCGGTAATAAATTCCCAAATAATGTCATTTTCGGTAAGATATGATTGTATCGAATTATCCGCAATAACACTTTCACGAGTGGAAAATTTTAAAATCTGATTTGCTTTTTTAAAGGTCAATTGATTATCACTAATAATTTTGCGACACTTTCCACGGCGATTAATCATACGTTTCAAAGCAGATAAAAATTCTTCGGTAGACATATTATTTGTTAATTCGAGATGAATCATACGACTATGGGTACAGGTAAAGATACATATGTAAGATTTTCTCATGGTTTTACAATCATATCCTTTTAGGTAAATTGGTCCGGTAAAATCAACGCCAACATCGGAAAACGCAAAAGCCGGACAAACCCGCTCTTCGGGAAGAATTCCCATCTTTTGTTGCAAGGGCTTTGTTTTAGCATGTCTACACACCACACACCGTTTACATACTCTTCTCACCTCTTCACGAATATGCAAGATATGGTACCTTTCCCTTAAAATAGCGATGGTTGTGTCTTGAGGAGAATGGTGATTCTTTTGATGGACGTGAAGGATCAATAGTTCCACCAACAAGTCTTTATTCGGAAGGATGATAGGATACTTGGTGTATTCTGGCAAATCGGAAAGTTTAAGTCGATCTCCTGCAATAATCAAATTTTTTTCAAAATCAAATTGTGGGTCCATATTTTTAAACCGACAGGACGAAGAAGGCTTTCCCGAACTCTGCAATTCAAAAAAATCATCCGTAAAATTACATTTTTGAACCAGAGAAAATAAGAAATACTCAGCGTTTTTATACTCTTTAGGGCCTATAAGATCCGGTCTGCAGGTATGGTCAAGTTGTTTGTTGACAGGATGCCTCCATCGCAAAATTCTGGCCACCAGACGAACTACTTTAGAGTAGCTCGAATATCCTCGAAAAAATTCTTCGTAAGGCAAAGTAGCAGACAATGCAAATGTTTTCACTTTAGCAGCTTCTTTGATACAAGCATCACTAGTGGAAGCTTCCAAAGAGCAATAACCACCCTGCTCCGAGGGCCACTCAGACTTATACTTACTAAGCCAAGGCGGACCTTGCCAGTAAAGTTGGTTTTCTTTCAAATTGGATAACTTCATTCCTCGGCTGTGCAGATCGGTGGGATTTTCAATTCCAACGCAATGACCCCAAACTGAGGAAGAAAAAGAGTCATGAATATCTTGTACTCTATTCTTGACGAAAGTCTTCCAAGAAGAACTAGGCTTAGAAATCCAAGCCAGAACGATTTTTGAATCCGACCACAAATATACTTCGTCGATAGTCCTTTGTGTCTTCAACGCATCTAAAACATAACGAACTAATTTAGCAAGACTATGAGCAGCCATCAATTCAAGTCGTGGGATCGATACCGGTTTTACAGGTGCCACCCTAGTTTTGGCCATTAAATATGATACTTTAATAGCGGTAGAAGATTCTATTCTTAAATAAGTGACAGCTGCATACGCATTTTCTGATGCATCACAAAATCCATGAATCTGAATGCTATATGGAGGTTTAACAGTTAAGAAAGGACATCTGGGGACTTTAATACTTTCAATTTCCGACAATTCCTCTACCCATTCTTGATATTCCTTGGCGTTGTCTTCTGGTAATGGCTCATCCCAAGAAAATTTTTTCTGCCATAGCTTCTGGATTAAGATCTTTGCCCGAATAGTGAATGCTGCCAAAAATCCAAATAAATCAAATATCTGACCAACTTTACTTAAAACCGATTTCTTCGTAACAATTGCATCAAATTTTAATAGTTTTTCACTAACCTTGCAATAAAAGTAATCTTTCAAAGTGTCCCATTTCAATCCAAGAGAAGCGGCTTCACCAAAGTCTTTATTATCGAAGTCCAAAACTAGATTAGGCAACCTTTGTTCTTCTGGAATGCAAGATAAAACTTCCGCGGAGTTAGAAGTTTCCCAACCTCCAGATCGGAAAAAAATCAACCAAATCACTTTGCATTTTTACCACCTCCTCAACCGTATCACCACCGAAATGAATATCGTCCATGTACATATTTTGCACCAACCAATCATGAATATGGGTGCCGTATCGAGAAACGATATTATCAGAAAGAGAATGACATAAAACAGATTGAATGGCAAGAAACGGACTGGAAGTTACACCAAACATCAACCTTTGCATTGCATAAATCTTTGGCTGAATATTTGAATTACAATCTCGCCAGAGATATAACTGATATCGCTGATGATCGGGAATGACAGCGGTTTGACAGAACATTTTGCGAAGATCTCCGTTAAGAGCAAATTTGTGCATTCGGAATCTCAAAAGAACGGCAGCAATATCGGGAAGTAGATTAGGACCTTTCAGCAAACAATCATTCAAAGAGTTACCATTGGGATCTTTAGCACTGGCATCAAAAACAATTCGGACCTTTGTCGAAGAGCTTGACTCTTTAAAAACAGGATGATGAGGAACATAATATCTTGGTTTGTCTTCAATAGCCTTTAATTCTTCTTTTGTTAATTCTCTAGCAAACCCACACTTAACATAATCCTCAATCGCCGTTTTGTAGGCAGCACGCTTCAGCTCATCTCGTTTTAAGCTTTTCTCGCAAGAAATTAAACGTGTTCTTGCTTGGGAGTAATTAGAGAGTAACTCTGGAGAGTTTTCCTTGAAGGGTAAGGCAACAACATACCTATTGTTACTAAAACTAACAGACCTTTCGAAAGAACGTACAGCTTCTCTCTCTTCCTTTGTATAAACATCATTTTTCTCAACGAGACCAATAGATTCCATATTCCAAAATCCTTCCAATAGTTTCTCGAGCTTAGACCATGGAGAGGCATCAGTTGCAGTCAAAGCCATGCATTTACGACTTTCTTTCGTTTCCAAACGTTGAATGTGAAAGGGTCCCGCTAAAACCCATCCAAACATGGTGTCTATGGCATAAGGTGCCGTTTCCGCAACATCTGGACCGACAATGCTTCCCTGCATTAACTGAAAGTAGTATCTGCCTCCAAGCAGTACATCAATTTTTGCTGTTCTTCTCGGAAATGGATCAGCCAATTTTAATCCCTTTAAATGAGAACAATAATCACTATCAAAGTCAACTGGGTGTAAAGGGGAGCAGATCGAACCACTCTGGACATGAGCTTCAACATGGAATTTTTCTTGACTGTCAGCTTCAATGGGACAAAGCAGGAAACGCACAAGATTCATGTAGTGAATACTGGAGCTACCTCCGAAACCTTCAATGTTCAAAAAATCGGTTCTGGTAGAATCAATTCCCAAGTCGTCAACCACCTTTTTTGTCACGAAACTTTTTTGAGAAAAAGAATCAAAACCAACCCTTACCAGTTTTTCTTTCGTTCCATATTTAATTTTGGCAAGAGCAGTAGGTAACAACGTTTCCAATTCATTATCCGAAAATTTGGAAGGTGCACCGGCTAAAACCCGAACTGTAGCAATCAGGGCGTTTGACTTCATCGGTTCTTCTTTTGACTTAGGATCAATGTGCAAAAGAGAATGGTGCGGTTTCCCACAGTTCGGTACACCACATTTAGCGGAACATTTACGGAAGATCAGCGGATGACCAGGCGTTCCTTTACACTTAAGGCATTTAAAACAAACCATACCTGGCATCTTCATCAATTCTTCTAATCTTCCGGAAGGTGTAAGTCCTTTGAATTTCGGACAAGCAATCAATCCATGTTTTTCCGAACATAAAACGCAAACTTCAAAGCTGGCTTGGGTTACCAAAGCTTGGGCAGAAGAAGGCCACAACTTTGTTTGGCCCCTTTGGAATTTATTTTGGGGTCACCCCTACTTACCAGAGCCTCCAAAGCGGCAAGCTCAGCAGTGAGGAACTCGATCAACTTCACCGAAGATGGAGCCTCATCTTTTTCAATTAAAGGGGAGATATACCGAATCCATCTCTCCTCCAGCGACTTGGAAAGTTGACCCTCTACAATTTGTGTGAGAACCTGGTCCCAACTCACCTGATGCCTCTCTAATATTGCCTTCTTCGCAACGACTTTATCGAGAAGTGCGCGCAACTGTTTAGGTTCGTGATTAATTTTCTTTCCGTTTAACAACTCTCGAACATGACTACGAATAATTGCTTGTTTACGGCCGAAGCGCTTCTTGAGTGCTGCAACGGCAGCGTCGTAGTTTTCAGCTGTAGTAGGATAACTTTCCAAAGTACCTGCAGCGGCTCCCTTTAAAGCGCTTTTCAAGTAAGACATCTTATAAAATTTGCTTACCCGGCGATTTTCGTGAATCAGTGGCGAAAATGCATCCCAGAACGTCGGAAACAACAATGGGTCACCATTATAAGTGGGCGGGATGATTCCACTCGGAAGACAAGAAGCATGCTTTTCCTCTTCGTGGAGCGCCTTTAATTCTGAAATATAAGAGTTTGCCACTAGCAGCTCACTTAAACAAAGCTCCTTAGTATGTTTCATTTCACTTAAAATGGGTTCTCGCAATTGTTCTTCCAGTTGATCAACTTTCTCACAAACAAAGCTGCGCAAATCATTCATAGCTCCCTCTACGGCCTTAACCATCACTTCTATCTCATGAAAGGGGCGATAGTTTTCCCGTCGACTACGCAGACCTTGAATCAAATCAAGTGCTTCATCATCTAGTCGGCGAAATTTACGCTGAACAGCTTCTGGAGAACTACAATTAGAAGACGTTTTCCCACCTTGCAATTGAAGATCAGCCATGAAACGAACCATATCAAATCGTTCTTCTTTAGCCCTCTGACGAATTTCCTCCAATTCTAATTTAAACCGTCGTTCGGCAGCTTCTTGATGCTGTTGCTGTTGTTCCTGATATTGTCGCTGTTGCTCTCGATACTGTCGCTGTTGCTCTTGCTGTTGCTCTTGATACTGTCGCTGTTGCTCTTGCATCATTTGAAACATCAGTAAAAACTCGCTTTTATTGGAAGTTCCAGTTCCTTCTTTATTAGCAGAATCCATAACGACAAACTTATCAATAAACTCAATTTCAGCAGCAAACTTTAAATTGTTTTGTGTTGTCAATTAACAAAACTCAATTAACAAAACCAAATTGTTTTGTATTGTTTCTACGGACGAGGGGAAAGACTCGTCTAATCCTGCGCAGTCAGGTATTCGAAATTCTAATTGTTTTGGATCAAAAGGATTTACTTGGCGTTTCAAAATGCGTATGTTACAAACAATTTAGGTTATACAAATCTTTTAACCAGGAAACTATTTGAAATCAGATTTTACAATTTAACTAGAATTAAGCAATGATCTAGACCTTATTCAAATAGAAAAAAATAAATACAAAGATTAATGGAAAAACAAACGCAAACAGTATTACAAAACATACCTAATCCTACTCTAGCTAAATCAGCGTATAAACAAACACTAACCTAACCCTAAACTAGCTAAGCTAAATTTGACCAAGTAAAAAATGGATGAAAGAACTCTGGCGATATAAACAGAAGGAAACAAAGCTTTTTAAGAACAAAATTCGCGCCGCGAGAGATCGAACAGAAAGAAAACAAATTACAATAATGATTAACTGAGTAAAAGAATTAGCGACGCGCGTTCAAAACCAACAAAAACGGTAAAGTAAAGTTTTTAACGGAAACAAAAAAACAATTTAAAACATATAATAGTCCTTTTGCCAAGCTGGAGGTTTTATTGTTCGCCGTCTTGACGGGACCTCACAGCTTGGCGCATCATCCGTCGCAACACCTATAAATGTTTAGTAATGCAAGTCCATTCATTTGAGTGGTACCATTTGTGTTTCGTAAGCACGTTTTTCGTCTGCGTAACATGGAAAACAATTGTTCACTAGTGCATGTTGTCACTGGAAGAGTTAACAAAATGGTCATCAATGTAAATATATGTGCGGAAAAGCATCGGAACTGCATTCCTTGATGATGCTCAACGCATTAGTTGGTCTTTCTGCTGCATTCAACCGAAAAAGCTTCCTGTAACATAATATCAGTTCAGGTACTAGTTCTCCCGAGAATTTTGTTAAATCATTTTCGTAAAATTTTTCCAAAACTTCAATACTTTTAATTTGTTGAGGAGTTGGTGCACTAGTTGGATCAGAAGAAATTAACACACTGAAATTCATCAATAATCGATTTGTGGGCTGTAAATCTTGCTTCGAGAATGACAATAAAGTTATCAAGAAATAAAATAAAAATCCCCACTCTAAAATATTCTTCATCTGTTCAGCAGCAATATTGCATCGATTGGTCTGTCTTGAAGTAAGGCGTGGTGTTTCCAAAATAAAACCTTCGGCTTTGGCCGTTTTTTTGCGCAAAAATATAGAACTAGTGAAATTAATATTCGTTTTTTCTCTAAGACACTTCAATTTACTATTTTTCTTGTTACCAGGTATATTCTTCATTATACTCTGTTGTTCTTCTGGTAAAAACAGAAAACTTTTTTTTGTTAAAAACCTTTTCAGTTTATTAAAAACTAAAAATTAAAAACAAACAGTCAACGTTCAAACTAAAAATTAAAAACAAACAGTCAACTAATGGAAGCTCTCAGACACAATAATTATCCGGACTGGTTTCTAAAACAGACGATAAACCGCATGAATATTTCAAGAACAAAAAGCAGAGTTACTTCAAATCATCAAGAAAAGAAAGGTACAGTCATTCTACCATATATATCAGGACTCAGTGAAAAAATTACAAGAATTCTAAAAAGTTTTGTTGTCCAAGTCTGTACTAAACCTTTAAAAACTACAAAAGACATCTTACCTTCAACTAAAGACAGAATTGAACCTACTCAACGACAAGGAGCTATTTATCAAATTCCATGCCAAGATTGCTCTGCATTGTATATAGGAGAAACTGGTCGTAATTTTAAAACACGCTGTGCGGAACACAAACGTGATCTTTACCCACGCAATCTGGCGAAAATTGATGATAACAACATAAATAAAAAAACTGCTCTTGTCAAACATATTGTTAAATTCGACCATAAAATCAACTGGCTTAGCTCATCAATTCTCACTTTTGAACCTGACTTTTATAAACGCCGTTTTTTAGAATCATATTTCATACAAAAAACTAATTCATCGATAAATGACAAAGAAGGTGTCTATTACAATAAAATATATAATGAATTAAAATGAAACCTGTTTTTGTATTTTATTTACTGTACTTTCAAAATTTAATTGCTGTTTTAAATTGTTCTCTCACGCTTGTTCGATTCCGTGTTGCGCATTTCATTGTTTTTTACACGAAACTTGTTGTTTTTTTGAAATAATCATTTAATGCTACGCTTGAGTAATTTCCGCTATGTTTTGACAACTGTTTTTTGAAAAAACAATTTTAGTTGATTTCTTAACTTTACATTCATTTTAGCTTTGGTCCTGATGAAGCGTGCTTGTAACCGCACCCGAAACGTTGACTGTTTGTTTTTAATTTTTAGTTTTTAATAAACTGAAAAGGTTTTTAACAAAAAAAGTTTTCTGTTTTTACCAGAAGAACAACAGAGTATAATGACACTTCAATTTATTTGCAATATCATGTGCAATGTTGACAGCCGCAAAAGAGTTTATCGACTTTTTCTGCTTAACTTTGTACAAAACAACACTGTATCCAAAAATGTTTTTTAAAACTAAAAGAACAATCCAAAATTCACTTTGCGTAATTGTCGAAAGCAACTGCAAAGCTCGTGATGAAGTTCCTCTCTGTCTGGCCATGCTAAAATTTCTGCCAAAGCTTCTACAACGGTAAATTGTAAATTTGAAAAAGTACTAACACTCTCGTGTCGATCGACCCATCTGATGGCATAAATTTGAACAAGTTTTTGAACTTTTGCTGTTGACGAAATCGTGTTGATGGAGTTGCGTAAAAATGTTTTGACGTTTTAAAGCATTAAAAAATTTGTGAACTGAAGCTATTGTTTCCATGCAGTTTATTTCCATTGCCATACTTAACTTTCAATATTTTACAAGTTCGAAAGTTTTCTTCACAGTGGCAGCTGTACATTAGCTAACTTTAGGCGATAGAAAAAATTGCAAAAAGAAATTGCAAAAAGAAAAAATCGCAATTTAGGCGATAGAAAAAATTGTTGCGCAAGCAGTAATTAAGTTTCAAAATGCGGTAAACAATAAAAACCAAAATCTTATTATTGAAGCCTATTTATTACCATGTATATATGGCTGAACACCATTCTTCAAGAGGGGGGTTTTGACCCCTGAAACCCCCCCCTTGCGTACGCCTATGGCAACAATCATACAAGCTGTCAACTACGTTGCAGCAAGTGCTGTAATCAGGGTGTCGAACCGGACCCGAACCGGATCCGTAAACCCGTATTAACCGTTATTTTTTTTAACCCGAACCGGAACTGAACCCGAAAAAATAAAATTTGCTGAACCTGAACTGGAACTGAACCCCTAAAAATAAAATTTGCTGAACCTGAACCGGAGCTGAACCCGTAGAAAAAAAAATTGCTGAACCCGAAACTGAACCGGAACTTTATTTTGAATGGATCCGGTTCGACCGTTTGATGCTCAAATTTTAATTTTAAAGTTATTTTTAAAAGAATCAGAATCACAATTTTGTTTTTGAAGTTGCCGCAATTTTTTTGGTCACGATACTTGTTGTGTGGCAATACAGAAACGTTATAAACGACTTTTTCAGGCGAGAAGTTAAAGCAAAAACATGTCACTTGCTAGATAAAGAAAGCGAAATTTTAAATATATGCTAAAGCAGTTGTTCTTAAGCTTTTTACAGTGCCATACTTTTAAAAAAATACATATTAATATAGAGACGTAGCAAACATAGTGAAACTATCGTTGGTGAAGCAAAATCATTTGACGCTATTGAAAAATCAAAGCTGCACAGTGCAGGCTGTTGGGGAGCCACTCGACTGAAATTTAGTTGCGTGGAGAAGTTTAATAAAAAAGCAGTGTAAACTTATCGAATGATTTGAATTCAGTGTAACTTATAGTTGCCTCAAATGATTTTCACTAGCATGATGGTATCCCTAACAGTCGAGATTGAGTAAAAAATAATGTTGAGCAAGCAATGCAATAAAGTTATTAATTTTTGATTTTTCAAAAAAACAAAATTTTTTAAAGAAAATTTGTTGAGATTAGGAAGAGAAGCTATTAACCTTCGCCTTGTAGCGTGAAGTTTAAGTAATATTTTGTAGCTAACTGCTTTTCTCTTATTTCTCAGCTTCTTATTAGGCTCAAATTTGCATGTTGGAATCTAAAAAGGCCTTCACTTTTGCAGTAAGGTTGATTCGGGATGAACTGTTCATAGTTTTTAGGCTTATTTAACCCGTTCCCTGCGGGAAACGAGAATTCTCGTCTTTGGCAATCGCTATCTCCCTGCGGAAAACGAGAATTCTCGCATAAGGTGTTGCAACCATGCATCATTCTATAATTACTATATCAAATATTACTGTCTGCATGCTATAACGTTTAACGTTTTGTTGCTTCTTCCTTTTTCTTCTTCTGCTATAGTCCTATATGTTTGTTTATTTCTTTCTGTTTTTGTTATGGCGGAGCAGAAATAAAAGATACTGATACTGATACTGTTTTGCAGTCGCATTTTTTCATGGCGCAAGTTTTTCTATTCTATGCTATTTAGAAAGCACTTTAACAGCTTAACAGACACAATTTGAAAGTTTCCCGTGTTGCTTTGTTTGTAAAGCCGTTAAGTAACTCGGAACGGATTAAGATTTGGTGGTTCGAAACTTTTATAGTCAATGTTCTCTCGATTTACTTAGATGTTATTAGAATTTAATACTTGAAACCAAACTGCTTAAAAATGAGAAGCACCAGACTCGAGTTTCGCTCTTATTAGAGCTCGTCAGTGATGCATATCTCACTGCGAATCGAAGAGATATGACTACAATTTAGAATTGCTTGCCAAGACCACAAAAGCAGGGGAATGTGCGGTAAGTGTCTTTCCCAAGGACACAAAAGAATGGCGCGAATAGGTTTTGAACCGTGACCATGTTGATCACAATCCCGGCACCATTTGACCACTCTGCTGATTATTCATACGAAGGTTAACGTTTTGTCGCTACTGCTCTTACTGTTTTCGAAATTTTAATTTTTTTCAGATACAATATTAGTTTTCCTATAAGTTTTGAAATATTTTATTGCAAGATTGAAAATATATTTTAGTTTTTCTAAATTCTAATCATCAATTTTAGTTAAAAATGCAAGTAATTTTTTTGTATAACTTCTTTATAGGATAACTAAATAAATGCATTGAAACATCCAAAAATAGTAAATTTATACGTTAATAAATTTTAAAGTTTTTCTAATGTATCGTATTTATTGCATTGATTATCGGCTTTTATTTGAGAAATGATTAATTTTCCACTGTCTGACTGACTTTACGGCTTCTAAAACAGATTAATAGGGGAATCTCCACACAATTTGCGACAGCAAGAAAAGATTCGTTTTAAACAGCGAGGCGCATTTTAATTATGCACTGAGAAACGGTTTGTGAAAATTTAATTCAGTTCAGTTCAGTTCAGTCGTTTTTTATTTCCGCCACTTGTCGAACAAAATACTTATGTCAACGTAATTACACTACGGAAAAAGGGACATGCAACAAAACGAAACAACGTTGTAACATGCAAAAACTCAATAAACTGCACTAGCAAAGGTAACGGCTTGCATGGTTGCATCACCTAGAGAAAAAATATATATACAAGTATAAAAAATTTAAAAAAATAAAAAAAATAAAATGCCTAAAATTCCGCAGTTAACGGGTTAAAGATACTATAGCAGTGAAAATTGGATTACTTAAATTTTTCATTTGCATCAATATTCGCTTCAACTTTACGTCGAAGATTTATCTCTTAAATTGTTTAGTGAAGATTTGGCTGACTCAAACTTTTTTATTGCCTGAATACATGTATTTCGTCATAAACGTTTTGATAAAGTAACTCGTGCGTAAAAACCTCTTGGGAGTTCTTGTCTCGCGCACATGTGCTTCTAAAATTTTCCACTGAAGAGATAAAGGTTGAGTTGTTTGTCAGTATGGAGATTGCAATTCATAATAGTTACGATTTTAACTTTTCATTGATTAGATAACGCCAGAATTGATTTTAATTCATTTGTATTTCTTTTAGCCTTTCGTTTATTAAAACTTCTTCAGATACCATAAATAAAACCCAAAAACAGATGATAATTAAGGGCAAAAATTTTTTTACTATTAAAAATATTCGTCTTCAATAACAATTTTTTTGTTTGACCGTCATCGGTTTTTGTTTTTTAATTATAGTATCTAAAGAAGTTTTAATAAACAAAAGTTTATAAAATTGGATGATATTTAACTAGAATTTTGCATTAATAATAGCTGTTTTTAATTGCAAAACCACCAACCTTTTACTTTATTGATAAAATTTGATGTAGGGGATGCAATAATTTTTTCGTTGTGAAAGCTTTTTCTTTAATATTGCCACGATACTGCGCCACAGTTGAACGCCGATTATCCGAACGCTAAGGTGGTTACAACGCCATAGCATGGTGTGAACGACAGAGTGTCATTCAACGCAGCTTCTGCTTCTAAAAAGGATAAGAAACTTGGCAGCGACGAAAAGAGTGGTAAACTTAAAACCAAACTAAATAAGTGATCACTGTACTGTTCATGATGCACAATAAATGACCAGATGTGTATATGATGCTTTTTATTGCAAGATTGTATTTTGTTCGATTATCCGAAAAAAACAGTTGTCCGAACCACGCCTGGTTTTAATTAGTTTAGATAATCGGCATTCTACTGTATATTTAAATCAACTCTTACGGAACTTGCGAAACAACCTTACCAATTCAACTTCTAATTTGGGTTTATTTCCGTATAACGAAACAGGTTTACTTTTTGTGGTATAATTTCATAGTAGACATATGCTAAATGTTTAATATAAAGCTCATACTACGCAAAATTTTTTTCAGTTTTTTTACTGATATTCTATATTAAATCTGGTAATTTATGTTAATATTAAAAAAGATGCCGCGCACGCAATTGAGTAATATTCGAAAGTTTTTCATTTATAAAATATCGACCGATTCATCTGTGTGTCAAATTGATGACTGTGGCACAGCTCTTTGTGGAAACCACGCATCTAATTTACAAAGACACGTAAAAAGATTTCATCAGGAGTGCTTTAAAAAATACAAAGAAAAATATTTCATGAATCTATCAATAAAATCTAAGAAAATATATAAAAATGCTAATGAATCTTTGTCTGAAAATGCTTCATCTTGTTGTCAAACAACTTTGGATAAAAAACTCTTTAAAACAGTTCGAGTAAAAATCGATACTCATTTATTAAGAACTGCTTGCTTGGAAATGGTCACTGTGAATTGAAGACCGTTTAAAATTGTTGAAGATTCAGAGTTTAGAAAACTTTTAAATCCAATTTCGCAAGCGCTCTCCGACAGTGGAAATAAAATTTGCATCAATGCAGAAAATATTCGCGAAGAAATTGTCATGCTAGCGAGCAAAATAAAAACAGAAATTAAAGAAGATATTCGTGAAAAGTTTATTTCACTTAAAATAGACATAGCGACACGAATGGACAGGGCTATTTTAGGTATCAACATTCAGCTCATAAAAAATGGAAAGCTTACTCTGAGGACAATAGCGATGAAAGAACTTATCCAAAGCCACACACACGGCTGAATACATTAAAAACACCGTGGCAGAAGTTTTAGAGCAATATGAAATTTCTGTAAGTCAGATTTATACTGTTACGACTGACAATGGCGCTAACATGCTAAAATCTGTAAAACTACTATCAAATAAGCAACTTAAAGAAAACGCATTTGCTGATGAGGATTCTCCTGAGACAAGCCAAGCTGCTTCATCCAATAGCGATGTTGAAAATGATGTTTACTCTGATGAGGACAGTGAATGCGAGGCGACTGATTCTTCGGCCTTTAATATTGAAATATTGCTTGAAAGTTTAGCAGGGTTTGATTTTGTTGAATCTACTAGCCGCCCAATGCTTCGAGGTCTTCGCTGCGCCGCGCATACCCTACAATTAGCTGTAGATGATGCTTTAAGTTTAAAACAATCTTCTTTAAAAAGCGACATTGCTAAAGCCCGCCATGTGTGTAAAATTTTAAGAAATCCATCTATTGTGGTGATTTTGAAAAAATTGAAACGAAAAAAGCCTATTTTGGATTGTGTAACTCGTTGGCATTCTACTAGTGATATGCTCTAGCGACTACTTTCATTAAAAGATTTCTGCCAAGAAATGGCCGCCTCCAATGCTCAACTGCATCTATTGGAGTCACAATGGAATTTGTTTTCCGAAATCGTGACAACTCTTGAACCAGCCCGAAAAGCCGCGAAGGCTTTACAGCAACAACATCTTACGTTGGGTGACTTTTATGGAATTTGGTTAAGGTGCAAATTAGAAATTTCAAAGGCATCACCAACAGAGCTTTTGCAGTTATTGCTGTCTTCTATAAAAAAACGCGAATTGGCGTTACTGGAAAATGATGTCTTTGTGCATGCATTTTTCTGGATCCTAGATATAAAGTTGAACGAGGAAGAAAAAACATCAGCTATAGCTCATCTTCAAAATACCTGGATTAGCTTGCAAAACTTAAAATCTCAAAGTATAAAATTTACCCGATCAAAATCGGCTATCTCCCGATTTACGCAACTTCAGCAACGACGATGATGATTTAGAAGTGATGTTAAAGGCGCATGAATTGGAATCAGCAAAACAAAAGGTATTTATTTTTTTAGCTGTTATTGTATTTACCTAGGCCAAAATTTTGTTTTGTTAAACTAAAGTAAACTCCATAATTTTACGAACTTTGTTCTTATCTTTTGTTCTTGCTTCAAATTATTTGGCCTGACATTATTGATACACGCAACCAGTAATTTAAATAGTATCATTTTTATTTTCAAAGAAGTATTTTTGATTTCTTTGGCAGGATCAACATAGTGCTACAGTCGTTTTTTGAATAAATTTTTTAAAATTTGGTTTCGCTTAGTTCACTCATACGAGCTCTTTATCGTTGTGGCGACTTTGTGACCAATCGCATACCCGTACCAGCCCAAAAAATTGGACGGCAATAAAGTTTTGCCAGAATTTTGTGACATTTGCCCAAATCCTGATTTTCTAGTAAATTGTCTGAGATTCTCGGACAAAGACCAAATTTCGTCCTAAAATCATGGTGTTCTTTAAAAAAAGGTCTTCACTTGAATCAGTCTCATCTTTCTCACTTTTTGTCCCAAAATCAAGGTGTTTTCAAAAAAAAAAAGCTCTTCAGCAAAATTTGGTAATATTTTTTCGTTGCCCAAAAATTCTGGTTTTGCCCAAATATTTTCTTGTCGCTGCCCCAAAAATAATCTTGGAAAATTGAGGGGGAAATTGCCCCCTCCCCCCCGCCAGGTACGGCTATGACCAATCGTAAGCTAAGTAGAGTGACGGCAGTGTGGTCGAGTGGTTAAAGCGCCGTACTTATGATCAACATGATCTCGGTTCAAAACCTACTCGCGCCATTCTGTTGTGCCTTTGGGAAAAACACTTTACGGCACTTTCCCCTACTTGGTGGTCTTGGCAAGCAGTTCTAAATTACCGTCATGTCTCTATTAAATTACAAGCGGACAGCAATATCTTGGCATCTCCAGAAGCAGGTCGGGAAAATTGCTTATCCTATGTATTAGCGCCTCCGTCGCTTTCCTGCGAGTCAGGAGGATAAATAAGGAGATGAAATAAAAAAGAATGGAAGATCTTTTGCTGCATGGTTTTATGCAAAATGACTAAAATTCGGTTTAATGAACATTTGTTGTAGACCTACTGTATTATCTCATTTATGGTTTATAAAATTATGATAAGAACTAATTTTCCTGAAGCAAGTTTTAAACTTTACAGGTTGCAAAGTACTCTTTAGACATTAGTAACGACTTAAAGGTTTTTCAACAAGAGCCACAGATAAAGAAAGATCAAAACATTTTGAAGTATTGCAGAAGCCAAAAGAACCAATTTTCAAAGTTGTACATATTTGCTTCCTTATTATTCGGAGTGCCAGCCACACAAGTTAGCGTGGAAAGAGCGTTCTCCAGCTTAAAATTTATTTTGTCTCCACAACGCTCAAGAATGGAAACGAATATGGTCGAAAACGTATTGCTTCTATACGAAACAACTACTTATTTAGGTTGGAACAAGACTCCACAGATGACATATAAACCTTAATTTAATGTTAAATTTTTCGTTCATATTGTCCATTTTTTTTTAATGTTCAATGGCAAAGAAAATTTATTGTTATACTTTAAATTGTTTACGGAGTAGAAAAATTTGTCAAGTTCGATTAACCTTTGTCGAAACATTACTTTATTTAACAGATGTGTTTTAACTAAACTTTAAGTAGGTTATCGTTAAATTAATGCTATAAAATAATGTTTAAATATTTGTAATGTTATTAAAAATTAATTAAGTTTGGTAAGCATTTTACCTGAAGTAACGTAAATCTAAACATTTTAAAGAATTAAAAGTTCTACTAGAAAGGTTGTTTTGAGTTTGTTTGCTATTTTTTAATGTTAATCTCGTATATTTTAACTAGTTTTAATAATGTTAAATCCACGTTGATTGTTGGTAATTATTTACTGAACAAAAAATGGTTTTCAGCATTTCTTTAGGGGGCAATTAAATTGATTTGATGTATGATATTGTCGGATTTACTAATTTGCAGATTCAATGTTGAAAAAGTATGGTAAAATAACCAATACTCGAACCTCTGTATGTAAACAACGTTTATCTAGCGTGCTTTTTCATTTATCAAGTATTACGTTAAAATTAAATTTTTGTTAACTTTCAGGCCTACCAAAATTGTAGCAACAAGACAAATAACTTTTAATACAAGAACCCCGTATTTGCTGGTTCATTACAAAAGTTTTACGTCAGTTATCTTTATGTAGAATGCAACCGAGAAACCATAAGCAAATTACATATATGTATAAGTTACCCCTCCAAACAAAATTTAGTAGCACAATCTCACTTTGAGTTAAAACTAAATAGTTTTTGTCGCCAATAGTTAGACAGCTCGGCAAACAAAACATTATGGAGGAGCCAAAGTATTTTTCTGCCAATATCAAGCTAGTGTTTATCGAAAAAGTCTTTAATCAAATGTTGAAAAACAATTTTGCTGGTTTTACGAATTGAGAAATGATTGTCTCCCGTAAATTTGAATTTGCTTGAATTTAAGACTTTTTTTAAACAATTGGACCCATACCTAATTTTTACCCTTTCATCGCTATACACTTATTAAAATAAAAAGCAGCAAGTTCTTAGTACCAGTTTGTTAGCAAGCAGTGATCAATATACAAAATTGCAAAGCTTGATTTCAGTTATCTTAAGAAAAAAAAAATCTTATACAACCAACTGATTTAATTTTTAATTTATTTCTAGTTGTAATTATTAAATCAAATGTTACCGTTTGAAGTTGCCACAATTTGTTTGAGCATTTGTGTGCCAATAAAGAAACGTCATAAACGACTTTACCAGCCGAGAAATGAAGAAAAAATATGTGCACTAGATACATGAACGTGCGCCAGGAAAACCAAAAGGGGGACACGCTTTTTCAAATTTCAAATTTTACAAAATAATACATAAATATGCATTAAAAACTTCTAAAAGTTAAGGCTCGTTTCCATACGAGCGTGGAATAGAGCATTCTTTGTTTCTTTTGATCATCTTTCCGCGCTTAAAATCTAAGTGAAGCAAATAAAGTCAATAAATCAAGTTAAGAGTACAGTGGCGAACAAAAAAATTTAAGACTTTTATTTATAAAAAAAGTATTTATAAAAAAGTAAGACTTTTTTGTTTTTTAAGATTTTTTAAAAATATCATTGTTAAAATTGAATTATATTGATATGTATCAAGTAATATATCATTAAAAGAGCACAAAAAATTATATTAAATCCAATGTTAATTTATTTTTTTTTTAGAAATATAATTCAATTGCAACTAACTTATTTTTAAAAAATTTAATAAAATAAAAAATCATACTTTTTTGCTCGCCACTGTACTTCCATTCCACGCTCATAGTGGGAAAAGAGCCTTTATGCGTCAATTTTTTATTATTATAAACTTGAATGACTAAATGTTTAATTTATTTAAAACTTTAAAAGTTTAGATTACGTAAGATAAAGGCCCGTTTGCACTACCGGCTTGAAACGAAGTATTTTTTGTTTTATTAATTTTTTTACTTTCCGCGCTTAAAGGCAAAACGAAGCAAAAAAATCATTAAAAGAAACAAAGAATACTCCAATCTACGCTTGTAGTAGAAATGAACCTTAATGACGTTTCATAACAAGTAAACCTCCCAGCCAACATGCCCGTGCAGGGCCCTTGAGGGTAAAATGTGGGCAATGCGGGCTCGTGCGGGCAAGTCAAAACCGTAAGGGCCCGGTACAGGTCCGTTGCAGTTTTCACGAGGGTAAAGTGCAGTTTTCAAGTGGGCTATCGTCAATAGCAGACGTGTACAGGAACCGTGCGGTTCCTGTACAGTTTGGTAAGTAGCAAGTGCCAAAATTTTCAGGTGAATTTTGGTGTAGTAATTATGTGCAGGAACTGTGCGGGTCCTGTGCAGTTTGCTCTACAGGCGTTATGCGGGTTTTGAGTGGGCAATTAAAGCCGAAAACCTGTACAGGTTTTGTGCGTGTCCCGTTTCAGTTTGTCGTATTGTTTGAGTAAGAATTTTTTGAAACTAAATTTTTGAAACGCAATGCGTGTGCAAAGCCCGTGCCCGAACTATGCAAGTCCTTCACTGTTTCTCACATAAAATTTTTAAACATTATTTGAAGTTTTCGTGTAAAAAATTATGTGCAGGAACTGTGCGGGTCCTGTGCAGTTTTCTATGCAGGAGTTGTGCTGGTCTCAGGTGGGCAATCCAAGTAGGATAATTGCACAGGTCCTGTGCGAGTCCCATGCAGTTTATTAAATATATTTTTTGATATTTTCAAAAATGCAAAGCAAGTAACAAAAATTTGTTGGTCCTGTGCAGGTCCTTCATAGTTTCTCACATAAAGTTTTAAAATATTATTTGAAGTTTGTATGTAAAAATCATGTTCAAGAACTGTGGGGTCCTGTGCAATTTGCTGTGCAGGAGTTATGCGGGTCTCAGGTGGGCAATCCGAGTAGGATAACTGCACAGGTCCTGTGCCGGTCCCATGCAGTTTATTAAATGTATTTTTTGATATTTTCAAAAATGCAAAGCAAGTAACAAAGACTTGTTGGTCCTGTGCAGGTCCTTAACAGTTTCTCAGACAAAATTTTAAAACATTACTTGAAGTTTGCTAGTAGAAATCATGTGCAGAAACTGTAAAGGTCCTGTGCAGTTTGCTATGCAGGCGTTTAATCAAGCAATTTAAGTAAGAAATCTGTACAGATCCTCTGCCGGTCCCATGCAGTTTATTAAACATATTTTTTGATATTTTCAAAAATGCAAAGCAAGTAACAAAGATTTGGTGGCCTTGTGCAGCTCCTTCACAGTTTATCACACATAGAGTTTTAAAATATCATTTGAAGTTTGCAAGTACAGGGTGTCAAGAAAGTTCCCGATCCTAAACAAAATTATATAGGGCTAATGACAGAAGGTTAAATCAACAAAAGGTTTATTGTGGTGATAGAACAAAGCTCTATGAACATAAAAAAATCTGGTTTATTCAAAATGACCCCCATCTGTATCAATAACACGTTGGAGCCTCTGTCGGAAATTCTGACAAGCAGCACGAAGGGCATCTTGAGGAATTTTCTCCCATGCTCGTTTTAGGGAAGCTCGAAGATCCTCCAGATTGTTATGGGGTGAAGAACAGGCTTTTTCCAGAATACCCCACACACAGAAATCCATAGGATTGAGATCGGGCGAAGATGGTGGCCACAAATCTTTGGTCCAGAATGAAGGAAAGTGCTCTTCGCACCACTTCTGCGTCTTCTTTGATGTGTGAGAAGGCGCGCCGTCTTGTTGGAAGGTGAAGGACTTATTTTTGAACTTTTCCTTCATCAATGCGAGGGCAGGGGTTAAAATATCATTGACATACGAATCTGTATTCACTTTGACCCCCTCTTTAACAAAAATGAGGGGAGATTTCCAAGATTTGGAGATCGCACCCCATACCATCACAGACGAGGGTTTCTGTCGGCGTGAAACGAATCGAAGATGATCAGGGAGGTCCTTGGGCGACTTTCCGAGAATCCTGTCATTCTGGGTGTTGAACTTCGCCTCCACCGAGAAGAGTTTTTCGTCTGAAAAAACGATTTCGCCTTTCTCCGTGCCTCCCTTCAGACGGTTCAGCAGAATTTTGGCCCTCTCCTTTCTTTTTCGCTTCTGGAGGTCAGTTAGGAGTTGTCTTGTCCTGATTTTGTACGGGGACATTTTGAGATCCTGTTCAACAATTGTTCTGACAGACTCATGGCTGATATTCATGTCTTTAGCCGTTTTCCTCAAGGATCGTTTGGGGTTCCTCCGAATCCTCCGAATTCTCTCCCTGAGGGCCTTGATCTTCGCTGGAGTGCGAGCGGATCGAGGTCGTCCACTCCTATCCCGATCCTCCATGGTTCCAAGTTCTTGGAAGCGCAAGATTGTATCGCGAACAGTCGATTTTGGTGCATTTAGCAACTTCATAATTTTAGAATTTGAATGTCCCGCACGATGAAGTTGAATGATTGCAGCTCTTTTACTCATTTTATTATTATTTTAGCCAAAAAAATTTGAAAAGTGTATCTGAAACATTGAAAAGGAGGATTAAGTGGAAAAATGACGTACAGAACTTATCATAATTCATTGAAGTTTTTGAATTACATTAAATTTAAAAATCGATCGAGAACTTTCTTGACACCCTGTAGAAATCATGCGCCGGAACTGTGCGGGTCCGATGCAGTTTTCTACGCAGGCGTTCTGCAGATTTCAAGCGACCAATTTATGTAGGACATCTGTACAAATCTTGTGCGAGTCCCAAGCAGTATATTAAATACATTTTTTTATATTTTAAAGAACGGGGTTTGTTATCAAAAACTTGAAAAATATGGCAAGGGTTTGGAATGCTTGCAAACGTTAAAAACTATTGAACTAAATTAACAAAAAGACAAAGTGCTTTGCAAGAGTTACTTTTACTAAAGTTAGTTTTATAGTGGTGCATAAGGTATAAACAGTTTAAAATTGTTTCATTCCGTCTCAGTAGGAAGCCATTAGAGAGCGGCGCTAAATTTATTAAAACAAAAAACAGGATCGAAAAATCTGTAAAAGATTATGTAGCGTGCGAATTGCGTTAATGTGGATTAAGCAAAAGTTATATTTTGCTATTGTTATTTGGTTCAAATACTTTTTGATGGTACCAGGTTCTCTAGAATCTTAAAATTTAAAAGTAAAAATTAATTGCTTTTTGGTTGGACAATTACAACTTATTGTTTCAACGGAAAATTACGAAACAGTTTAATTTTAGGCTTAATTGGAAAAAAATAACTAGCAGCGACAACTTCATTTATAAAATGTAGCAACTCTGCCGCGGCACCTACATCGCATGAAAACAAAAGTAACGACGCTACAGCATCTGCCAATGTTCACCTTTGCAATTTAAATTGTTTGTGCAAGAGTTTTTCTATTAACAGTTAAAAAGTTGTTTGGATTTAAATCCAGCACTGTCTTACAGCGTTTTGTTTTATTGCGTGCCAAACAGTGATTGGTGAATATGTGGTTTGAACAACGCGTACTTACATAAAATTAACGTCCTCGCGATGACGCCATTTCTCAAATTAAGGTCGTTTATAACTCCCTGTTACAAGCAAAGTGTTAAAGCTTACCTAATAGTATTTACATTTGTTAAATTTTTATTATTCTATATTTTTAGATTTGGTTTAAAAATACTTTTTCTTGAAATTGCTCAAATTTTCTAAACTTAAAATTTTACGGCTTTTAGCTTTGCTTTCTATTAAGACGTGTTTGAAAAAGAAAAACCCAAGTAAAAAATGTTTCGTTAGAATAATAATTATCATTAAGCCCCAATCAATTTAATAAATCATACTAAATTATCAGATCTTGCGTTTTTTGCGTTTGTGCGTTCTAAAATGAGAGCTTAGTTGACTTAATACAACAGCAAGCAATTGGATTATGACGTCATTTGTCTTTTTGCACAATTGAAAATTCAAGTATGGCACAATTGAAAGGGAAAAGTACTTTACAAAAGCCGACAAATGGACGAAAACGTCGTATAGATTAACATTAACACCATAGCTCGTACAGCTTTTGTCTCAAAAAAATCGGGACAACTGCAAAATAGAACCATTAGGTATTAGGCGAGTTGTTTGTTGATTGTGACTGTTTTGATCATTATAGAAATTTTTGTTCTTTATAGAAAAAGCAGCTATTTTTTTGTTCTAAATGAAAAACATATTTTGATTAATAAAAATTTATAAACGGAGGTTTTTCATAGTTTATGATTTGTTTAACGCAGCTAGTTTTATTTTGTTTTAAATAAAAAATTTTAAATAAATTATTAAAAAATTTAAATAAAAAATTTTAAAGCATACGTGTATTCACTACTTTTAAGTTTAAAAGCATAAAATCAGAGGTATTCTAGACGTTTAAAATTTTTTTATTAAATGCATGCTAAAAGTAGTACATGTAAAACGAATATGTTTATTGGTCGAGGGAGGGTCATAAACTAAAAAAACATTATTTACAAATAGTTACCAAAAGAACACTATTCATTTGAGTGCATTGTCAAACGTTTGGCCAAATAATGCATGGGAACAAATAAGATCAGTTTTTAATCTTGAATCACCTTTTTTAGATTTTTATTGAAAAAATTGTACGTAACAATAATATAGTAAAATGTTTTGGATAAATGCTTCTTTAAAAGTAAAGTCGATATAAGCCCATGAACCGTATTGTGTTCTTTCAAATGACTATGCCTGAACTAATGTGTATACAATTTTCTTTGTTTTCTTAATTTTTAAATTTTTAAAGGGGCATTGAAAGATGTATGTAATTGTAGAATTTGTAAAAAGTAATTCAGCTGCGGTTATGCTGACAAACTGGTTTTATGACAAAAAAAAATGCTACTGAAAGCTACTGGCCAGAAAAATTTGAAAACATTTCCAAGCGAAACAAAGTTGTTGAAGAAATGTGGACTCCACATCAAAATTGAAATTCAAATACCCGTTATTGGAAAAGCAGGTGGTTTTATGTATTTTTAAAACTTTATTGGTTAATAAAATTCAATTTTGATTTTCTAAAACAGTGGTACATAATGCACCAATAATTTTGCATACGTATTGATTTTTTAAAACAGATTTAGCTATATTACGAATTAGACCACGTTTAGGCATGCTCCCAGTTGAATAACAATTCATTAGAATTTCTTAAAGGACTTCATTTTTAAACATTCCAATATTTAAAATAAAAAAAGACATTCAAGTAGGTTAGACGATGGTCGTTTAACAACGCGTGTTTTTTTGATTTTCATGGAAAAATGGAATAATGTACAGTAATGCAAAGGCGTCCCGTTTGAATGTTCTTTAGCGTACGAAATCCATGGCTTCACAAAGATAAATTTTTTTGATTAAATTTTAATAAGAAAAATAAAGTTGTTTTTTTACTTTCGTATTTTTCCAAAAATCGACGAATTTATTGCATTAAACAGAAGCTCCTAAAAATGCTTTTAAAAACATAAAAGATTTTGTGCGTTTTCTTATTAAAATAAAGTCGTCTATTACTTCGAAACAATAGAGCAAGCGCGCTTTAACAGAGTTTGTGGCTTTAACTCAGGTATTAAAGAGGGTTTAATTGAAAAAGAACAAGTAAAATTAAAGTGAAGACTAAAAAAAATCATTATAGCCTAATTCTGCTTCGCCAACTAACAAAGACTTTTTTCCATCTTAATTTTAATTTTACATGTACTCGCGGCCTGCGATAAACTTACTAATAAAAAAGGACCCATTATGTGTAAAAAGTAAAGCAAGCCTACTGTAAAATAAAATTAAAAAAAATTGTGTAGCGTATCGTTGCAACCTTGCAAAACAAACTAGGTAATTTTCCCAAGACGCGACCCCAGGTTAAGAAACGCCGGTCAACTTACTGATTGAATCTTTTAACCAAATCAGCGTTTTGTCAAAGAATTTAAATCATGACAAAGTTTAATTTGTCGTATTTTTCTCATGATTGTAAAATAAAAATTTAATAGAATGTTATTATTTTGTAAATTTAATCTTTGATGCACTAGGTATTACAAAAAATTTATAAAATTCCAATATTAAAAAATTTAAAACAATTAATTTTAATTTATATTATTATTATTTTTTTAGAAGCAGTTAAGAAGCATCCTCTTTCCAAATCTGGAAGAAGAAACAAAATTGAAAAGTTTGTAGCAGCCGAGACCGCGACGGCAGAAGAATGAAAAGAGAAAAAGCTTCAGACTGTTGATATTTTATAGTCTTAATTTTTGTATGTTCAAATTCAAAAATAAAAAGTAACTTTTGATTTGTGAAAAATTGATTATTAAAATGAACTAATTTTGATAAAAAATAGGTAATCGACTAAACAAAGCATGTAGGTATAAATTGGTTTGGTGTTTTTTTTAATCTTGTCTTTAACATTGTGTAAAATGTGGTAATTTTCCAAGCAAGATTATTTAAAATCACCAAAAAATTTGGGTAAAAAGTTCTAATAAGTCCCCGTGAAACCCTTACAGGAAATCGCATTAAACCATCGCGAAAACCATGCAGGAATTCAGCATTAAGCCAGTAAGCCACCACAAAAACCGTGCAGAAAGTCGGAATAAAACCATCATGAAAGCGGTGTAGGAAATCGGGATTAAGCCAACATGAAAACCCTATAGGAAATCGGCATCAAACCATCATGAAAACCCTGTAAAAAATCGGCACTAAAACACCATAAAAACCGCACAGAAAATCGGCACTAAACCACCATGAAAACCTTGCAGGAAGTCGGCGCTAAACCACCGCGAATCCCGTACGGGAAATTGGCATTAAGCCATCATAAAAACCGTGTAGGAAGTCCGCATAAAATCATTATGAAAACGGTGCAGGAAATCGGCAATTAACCACCGTAAAAACCGTGCAGGAAATCGGCATTATACTGTACCGCCAAAAAACGTCGTGCAGGAAATCGGTATTACGCCGCCACGAAACCAGTGCGGTTAAACCCATGTGGGGCCACTTCGGGGCCCGCGACCAAATCGATACGGGTCCTGTACGGGCTGCCCTCACAGGGCCCGCACAGTTGCCCGTGCAGGGCCCTGCATTCCATTGTTGGCTTCTGCGTGAGGGCCGCCACTAAAAAATTATCAAAAAATTCTTAGACAGGTGTATCAGTGGCTAGTCGAAGAAAGATCTATATAAACTCATGTAAACGCAGTCTATAAGAAAGTTTTGAGATCACAAAACAACAAAAAACTTCCGTTTCCGCTTTTGGCGCTCGCAAGATCATTACTATAAATTTATTGGTAAGACTTGGTGTTCCGTTCCTAAAAATCGCCCAAATTATGTAGATTCACAATCTCGTAAAAAATATCTTTGATTTCGCTTTGGTCCGGCTCAAATAGCCGAAGAAATAACAGTTTATAAGTAATTTAAATATTCTACATTTATTTATAAGAAAATGGCAACACTGCTTAATTTCACGAACTTTAAAGTAACTTCCAGAACTATCCGATTGACCTGTTTTGATTATGACGTAATAGTTGTTGTGTTGCTTTGGATAATTTCAGAACATTCGAGTAACCTTACCGATTGGTATAAATAAGATTCGCTGAAAAGCAGTATTATTGATTCGATGTTTCGTTGTGGTAACTTAAAATTGGAAAATTATTAACTGTGTGAAGTCATAGTTTTTGAACGCAAGTCTTTGGTGGTCTACGTGATTGTGAAGAATTAAGCTATTGAATTTATTTGCTGTTATACTATTCGGGCTCCTAAGTGGATTGGAGCATATTTCTTAATAAAGAAGATATTGTGGTAGTCTGAGCTGTGATTTAGCTAGACTATATTTTTGCTGTCGCTGGTTCGAAGGTCAGATCCAGCAAGAAGATTAAGAAATTTATCGTTCAGTAGACACCGAGATTGTGTTATTGGCGAGGCCTTCTTTACAGGCGCCAAAAAAGGTAGACGATTAAATAACGTACTAATTAAGTTACCAAATAAATTTGCTAAAAAATTTCAAAAATTTTCCAAAATTTAGAAAACTAAAATTTGTGGAAGTAATAAAATTCCAAAAACTTTTTAACATCGGAACACTTGGTTTTTACAACCAAGACCCATGCCGGTGAATTAGTTTAATTTAATTTTTTTAAAACTTTTACCAGAATTTTTTTAAAAACCCTTTTTAAGAATATTTTTTGTGTTTCCGACTGCTTGCCATCACTCCTCCAGGAAGCGCGTCTGCGGATGCCCATGATAACATGAGGTAACAAATTGTGTTTACAGTCCTAACGCTTGTAAGAAATAGATAAAAAATATATATTCCGAACCCGAACCGGAGCTGAACCGGAACTGAACCCCTAAAAAAAAAATTGTTGAACCTGAACCGGAACTAAACCCGAAAAAAATTTTTTGCTAAACCTGAACCGGAACTGAATCTTTAAAAATAAAATTTGCCCAACCTGAACCTGAACTGAATCTTTAAAAATAAAATTTGCCCAACCTGAACCTGAACCGGAACGTTATTTTCAACGGTTCGATTCCCTGGCTGTAATTACAAAACTGTTTACCAAGTTCTTTTTATTTGTTTAATTAACAAATTAGCATGCATGTATGAAATAAAAGATGAACTTATTCTGTTTTTTTGGTATTATCAAAGGGGGCACGAGTTTTATTTCCATGACGAAAGGGAGATGCGTCTCAAAAAGTTGAAGAACCCCTGGTTTACACTACCTTACAGCAGTGGCATGTGGTCAGGGCCTGCAAGACATGCTTTGCATGAGCAACAAACTTTTGCGTGATGACCTTTATTATTTGAATTAAGTTCGTCGTCGTCGTCATCGTTTGAAGGGCATCCACTCCAGGCCAGACACAAACAGAACTGGGGCCGAGGGTTTATCCTTTTGCTACCCCAGACTGCTGCACTGCCTGGATCAGATGCTGGCAGTGATGTTATTAAGCCAGCATCGAGTTTCGTCATCCAAAACCGTCAGACCGCGTGCTCCATGTGGTGCCCGATGTATGGGGCACATTGTTAGTACATGGTCTGCGGTTTGCTCTGAGGCGCCACACTCGCAATTCGGTGAAGGAGCGAGACCCCATTTGTGCATGGACGAATGGAATCGCCCAACACCAGTCCGCAGGCGGTTGAGCTTAACCCAAGCTGCTCGGGGTAAGCCCATCCCAACAGGCCTGACACTGGTCCCGGGCACAAAAGCACGGAGCCTGGAAGCATTTTCACAGTACTCCGCGTTCCATTTGTGATTTGTCCATTCAGAGGCGCGGATGCCAAGTCTGGCAAGATTGTCCAAGAGATTCCGCGCACCTGGCACAAACGGGCGTCTGGATCTTAGTCTCACTTGGCCAGTATCTGAGGACCCATTTAATAGACCATGCAAAATATGATCGGGGTCCAGAGATCCACGGTAAGCCAAGGAGAGTGTCGCTCCCAGTCGGCGAAGCTCAGCTGGCTGGATGCCTGAAAGTACAGGTAGGTGGTCCGTTGGAGTGGGACGCAGGCATCCAGTAACTATGCGCAAGGCGTCATTCAAGACACTGTCAATGAGGCGAGTGTGAGCACTGCGACACCAGACTGGCGCACAGTACTCAGCTGTTGAGTAGACTAGAGACAAGGTGGCTATGCGTAGTGTTTTAGCACCAGCACCCCATCCCGAGCCCACGAGTCGCCTCAACAGTGTGACGCGCGATGATAGTTTTTTGCGCAATGCCACTAAATGGTGACGAAACGTGAGCGATCTGTCCAGTTTTACCCCAAGGTATGTAGGGATTGGACATAACGGTAAAAGTCTACTATTGTTATAGACCTTTAGCTCACGTTTGGCCTCTCGGTTGTTTAAGTGAAAGGCTGTCGTCACCGTCTTAGTGTGACTGAGCTTCAACCTCCAAGTCTGGAGATACGCTGACAGTGTGGACATGTCTTGGCTTAAGGTCCCCTCCAAATCCTTCCAGTTTCCAGAAGAGTGCAACAATGCTAAATCATCAGCATAAGCAAACTTTCTGGAAATCATGGAAGGAAGATCGTACGTATAGATGTTAAATAAGAGGGGAGCCAAGACCGATCCCTGAGGAACGCCGTTTTTAAGACGGCGTAGCCTGCTTTGCTTGCTGTCACCGGTAGTAAGGGTGAAACTTCGATTTCGGACAAGCTCCATGATCATTTTGACCATGTGCTTATCCGGAAGTAGTCTCAGCAGCTTGCAGGTAAGGCCACGGTGCCAGACAGTGTCATAAGCAGCTGTCAGATCGATAAATACGGCACCGGCCTTCTTTTTAGCCTCGAAAGAATCCTCGATGTTTTGGGTTAGCAGAACAACTTGATCTACGGTTGACTTCCCGCGTCGGAACCCAGCCTGCTCTTTAGGGAGCAGTGGATCGATTAATGGTTCAACGCGGGCGTAGATAAGCTTCTCGAGGATCTTGTAGGGGACACAGAGCAGAGATATCGGTCGATAACTCTTTGGGTCGCCCACGGGCTTTGCTGGTTTTGGGATCGCGACCACAAGCGCTCTTCTCCAGATCTTGGGAATTTTGAGTCGGCGCAAACAGGAAGAAAGGAATTCACGTAACCAGGACTTTAAAGCAGCTCCAGCATGGAGTATAAGCTCGGGGCAGATGGAATCAGGACCCGGAGCTTTACCTGGTTTTAAATGTTGAAGGGCAGCAGCAAATTCTCTCTGTGAAAAATCGTCAGAGATATTTACTGCGTCTGGTGTTGTGGCCCTCCAAAGGTCAGACACTTCTTGAAAAACAAGTCGAGATGACTTGCGGTCAACAGCCTCGTATTTCCCATTTCTAACCAGCTGAGATGCAATAGCATCGGCTGAAACGGGACAATGACGAGGAGAGTATCGTGACCTACCAGTAAGGTTGTTCAAAATACTCCACGCTTTTCGACTAGAGTGTGAGAAGTCAATGCTCCGAACTGCTTCGGACCATCGATCCCTCCGTTTTCTGTCAAGCTTGGCAAGCAGAGTTGTAGCAGCCAAACTTGAGTCGTCTCCCTGAGGAGACTGCAGAAAGGTTTTATAGAGGGATTCACATTCTGCATCCCAACACGGAATATAGTTGTTTCGATACCCGCGTGGGATAGTCTTCTTGGCTGCTTTCTTAATGATGTTACAGAAGTCCTGGTAAGCCGCATCCACATCAAGTGAATCAGGCGGCAACAAAGTCTTTGCGAGTTTATTCGTCAAAGCAATGTAGTGACTCCATTTGGCCTTGCGGAAGTTCCATCGCTTAACAGGCATGCTTGGCACTGCCATAGCAAACCTTGGTGGTGTAATAAGCGAGGGTCGATGTTGTGACCTGGGAAACTTCTCAAGGACACGTCTATCCGGTAAGCGACTGTTTGGACCTACGCTAGCGAAAGCTAGGTCTGGATTGGTGCCAGTAAACTCTTTGTATGAGAGATTGCAGTCTTTTATATCTCGATTCAATCCGCTTCCACTTGCTATTAGTTGTATTTCTTCGTCTTTTTTTTTTTTTTTTTCTTATTTTTCTATAGGTACAAGGCGATTTACATAAACATATACATTAAAAACAAACAAACAAAAAAAAGTGCCATTCTGCAGTGCATGTGAGTGCATATATATTTTATATGTGAAGGTGCAAGTGTATAAGTGCTTAAAATTATGTATGTGTGTGTGTGAGTATGTATGTGTGTTTGTGTGTGTGTGTGTGTGTGTGTGTGTGTGTGTGTGTGAGATCTTTAACCACTGCTAACTGATGCTAAGGAGTTATTCAAAAATAACTCTAATCTTTATCAAGTATATTGATTACAGTCTTCCACTGGATTTAATCTCTTTGGATTTAACCTCTTTGGATTTCCTACAGGACCTACAGGACCTCCTACAGGACCCTATATTGCGATCAAATGGATCATTTTTAACTACTATCGAAGGCCTCACTGCAAGCAAGATGAACGTTCTTCATCACCTCGCTATGCAGTCTGAGGTAATCGTCATCCTACTGCAGGACACCTACTGCACTGATCCAGAGAAGTTGGTACTTCCAAACTTCCAACTAGCTGGGTCTTCTTTAAGCAGGAAGCATGGTCTTGCCACGTTTGTCCACGAGCGACTGAGATACACGCTTTTGGACCAATCTCCACTGACATCAGAGATCGAGTGGCTATGTGTGGACGTTGATGGTTATAAAATAGTCAACGTCTACAAACCACCGCCAACGCGATTGCGAAACCTGGATCTCTCAGTGTTTCCCACCCTTGTCTTTACGCTGGCGATTTTAACTGTCGTCATGCTGACTGGGGTTACGACGACAACGATCCGGACGCTGAGTGCTTGGCTGGCTGGGCAAGTATTAATTATCTTGCCCTCTTATATAATGCCAAGGACGCTGCCAGTTTTTATTCCGGCCCCTGGAACACTGGTACCAATCCAGATCTAGCTTTCGCCAGCGTAGGTCCAAACAGTCGCTTACCGGATAGACGTGTCCTTGAAAATTTTCCCAGGTCAGAACATCGACCTTCGCTTATTACACCACCAAGGTTTGCTATGGCAGTGCCAAGCATGCCTGTTAAGCGATGGAACTTCCGCAAGGCCAAATAGAGTCACTACATTGCATTGACGAATAAATTTGCAAAGACTTTGTTGCCGCCTGATCACTTGATGTCGATGCAGCTAACCAGGACTTCTGTAACACCATTAAGAAAACAGCCAAAAAGACTATCCCACGCGGGTATTGAAATAACTATATTCCATGTTGGGATGCAGAGTGTGAATCCCTCTATAAAACTTTTCTGCAGTCTCCTCAGGGAGACGACTCAAGTTTGGCTGCTACAGCTCTGCTTGCCAAGCTTGACAGAAAGCGGAGGGATCGATGGTCCGAAGCAGTTCGGAGCATTGACTTCTCACACTCTAGTCGAAAAGCGTGGAGTATTTTGAACAACCTTACTGGTAGGCCACAACACTCTCCTCGTAACTGTTCTGTTTCAACCGATGCTATTGGATCTCAGCTGGTTAGAAATGGGAAATACGAGGCTGTTAACCACAAGTCATCTTGACTTGTTTTTCAAAATGTGTCTGACCTTTGGAGGGCCACAACACCAGACGCAGTAAATATCTCTGACACTTTTTCACAGAGAGAATTTGCTGCTGCCCTTCAACATTTAAAACCAGGTAAAGCTCCGGGTCCTAATTCCATCTGCCCCGAGCTTATACTCCATGCTAGATCTGCTTTAAAGTCCTGGTTATGTGAATTCCTTTCTTCCTGTTTGCGCCGACTCAAAATTCCCAAGATCTTGAGAAGAGCGCTTATGGTCGCAATCCCAAAACCAGGAAAGCCCATGGGGGACCCAAAGAGTTGTCGACCGATATCTCTGCTCTGTGTCCCCTACAAGATCCTCGAGAGACTTATCTACGCCCGTATTGAACCATTAATCGATCCACTGCTTCCTAAATAGCAGGCTGGGTTCCGACGCGGGAAGTCAATCGTAGATCAAGTAACGAAATATTTTAGTTTTATTAAATGATTCAAAGCAAAATCAATCTCTACATCTTGAAAGTATATTTTAAGAATGTATAAGACATGTATAATCATTGAGAAGTGTATTAGGAAATAAATCATTATTGAAACGTGCGAATGATAGCTTGTGCAAAATCGGCCCTCAAAAACATTACATTTTGTTAAATATTTAAACACATTCAATTCTTACAATCTTAAACTATATTTTAAGAGTGTTTTTTGTTTATGTGAAAATAATAATTAAGATGTGTTTGAAAAACGAATGATTGATTTTTGAAGTTAAATTCATAATACAAACCTGCGAATGTTATAGCTTGTGCAGAATCGGCCGTCACGAAATATTTAATTTTATTAAATGATTCAAAGCAAAATCAATTCTTAGTTCCTACAACTTGTAAGTATATTTTCAGAATGTATAAGGCATGTATAATTATTGAGAAGTGTATTAGGAAATAAATCATTATTGAAATGTGCGAATGATAGCTTGTGCAGAATCGGCCCCCAAGAAAGATTACGTTTTGTTAAATATTTAAAGAGATTTAATTATTATAACTTTAAACTATAATTAAAGAGTGTTTTATTTATGTGAAAATAATAATTAAGTTGTGTTAGAGAAGCAAATATGTGAAAATATCGAAAAAGAAATTGTATAACTTTATAAATGTCTTTGTTTGTCGTTGTTTTGCTAAAAAAACGAGTTATAATAAAGAAAGAAAAGAGAAGCGGAAAACGAGAAACGAGAAAATGAGAGAAGTCAAAGTAGAGATAAAAAGGCGCTTACTGCCGATTCAGCACCAGACCCGAGTTTAGTTAATATCTCTAGAATATATTGTTTAGCTATTTTAAATTAGCTAGTTTTAGAATACAAACTTTTACAAAAGTACAAAATAACAATTATTTAGCTTTTGATATGCAATTTTATGGAACTGGAGTTGGTTCCACAACTGGAGTTGTGTGGTTTTTAGGCATTATATATCTGTATGTAGAATGCCATATTTTGAATCATAAATAGGTAATACTGTACTGTAGTGTGGTAAATAAAAATTTTTTTTATATTTTTCAGCGCCATTTTAAATTTAAAATGACAGGTAGATCTCGTGTGCCGAATTTCATTGTTGAGAATGTTTTATTAATTGCTGAGCTACGAGATATGGACTTTACACTCCAGACTTTGTTTGAGCTTTGTAAAAAGCATGAGTGGGTGTTATTTTGTGCTCAAATGGGACTTATTCGAAATAACTTTCATTGCGATCAATGTAACAGTGAAATGGCTTTTGTCAACTATGCTTTATCTATTGGTGGATGTCAGTGGAATGTAGAAAGCCATGTAGACAAACGAAAAGCATTTGTGAAGTGTTGTTTTTTAATGGAAGTCATCTGGAATGAGTGAATGAGTGAGCCTTTATTTGGTGGATACGTTTTTGAATTCATGTGGTATTCTCGTTTTCTAGACTACAATAAACTTCTTATTTCGGCTTCTCCCTACTTGGGGTCACCACAGTGTGACAGTAATCTCCATTTCACTCAATCTACTTCATCTCCTTTCTTAGCTCCAACCCTTTGCATGTCTTCTCTCACCAAATCCATCCACCTTCTCCTTGGCTTTCCTTGTTTCCTTCTGTCTGGCACCGTCATCTCCATCATCCTTTTCCCCATGTAGTCTTCTCTTCTTTTTATATGTCCATACCAATGTAGCCTTGCATTCCAAAGTTTGTCTCCCAGCTTTGCAATTTTTGCAGTCCCTCCCACTTTAGACTACAATAAATTATTTAATAATATTCTTATCTCTATTAAAGAAGTAAGTTATATCTTGTTTAAAGAGTATTGTATGAGAGTGCATCATTTTACAATAAAGCTTTTCTGGGATTCATAAAAAATTTTTTTTATTTACTGCACTAAAGTACAGGATTACCAATAAATACATGATTACAAATTTTTAATGAATCAAATTTGATTAGTGAAGGTTAAAAAAATGGCAGTGAAATGCCTTTTAAATGATGATAAACTTAGTTCAAAAAGCGCTTAAAAAATGCTTGCAAGTAGGTTACGTGATCTGAAATTTTTGATGTCACAAACATAAAAAATTTTTAGTTTTGTTAAAATGAAAAATTTATTTTTATTTTTTAATTAAAAAGAATTGTTCAATTGTTTCAACCAAGTTTTTAATAGAAATATAGTGGTACAAAGGTGATCATTGTATTTAAATATATATAGAGAGATTGTTCAATAATAGGCTTCTTATTAAACCTTTATGATGGAAGATGATTTGGAGATACAGTCATTTGTGAAAACGGAACCAAAAAAGGGAAGGCGTGCTAAAGTACTTTTAAAAGGATCTAATGAATCAGGTGGTGAAGACATTAATAACACAAAAAAAATCAATGACACGTTTAGACCTTCCAGAAGACAAATGGGGTGGGACAAAAACAGCAATACTTATTCCAGTGAACCTATTGATGCAAGGCTTATTCAAGATAGTAATCCAAAAAATGATGATGATGATGATGATGATGTTGAAACTCATAGCATCCCTGATCTTGCTGAAATTCATGAAGATACTCTAATTCAAGAGATTGCTGCACCACCTTCTCTTTTTACTTCTAATATAGCTTCTTACAAGTTAGTATTCTATATATAGTTTTATAAAATACTTGTACATGCCAACAATCATAAACTTTACTGCTGTGTTTTTATCAAAAAAGTCCTTCACTACAATTTTTTTAAATCTAAGGCCTGATAATGAATTTCAAACTTTTTAAAATTTGAGATCTACTAATAGCTTTTTTTACAACATTGTTATATTGTTATTTTTATGCTATGCCTTAACCATTAATGTGGTGCCACAGTTAAGGCATTGAAGAATGGATTGCTGCTTTTAAATTTGATTTCTTGCAGAAACACTTTTCTTTTGTAAGTTAGGCTACTCTAAAAAGAATAGCAGATTTTTAAAAAAAGATTTGAATGCCTTAAGAATTAGGGCTAGATCACCAAAGTTAAGGTTTGGAGCAAAATTAAAAAGAATTTGAAGCTTAATCAGGGTTAAATTAGCTTATTTTTGATTGATATAACTTAATTTTTATTTATATTAAACATGCATATATGTTTGAAATAAACTTTCACAAATCTGTATAATCTTTAGCCAGATCAAATTAAGATAATTTAATCTTAAACCTTGCAACACTCCTTTAATTTTGGAGTGTCATGCTGTAATGTTCCATATTTTCTTCAAAAATTAATCATTTTAACATGTTATAAGTTTTTTCCTAGAAGAGAAAGAATTTTTAAATTACCCTTTGAAATGTGACATTTTTAATGAAGTAGCAAGTCATTGTCATTGTCATTTGGAAGGGCATCAACTCCAGATCAGACACAAACAAGATTGGGGCTGAGGGTTTATCCTTTTACTACCCCAGGCTGCTGTACTGCTCAGATCAGATGCTGGCGGTGATGTTTTTAAACCAGCATCAAGTTTCGTCATCCAAAACTATCAGACCTCATGCTCCATGTGGTGCCCAATGTATGGGCACGTTATTAGGATGTGGTCTGTCGTTTGTTCAGTAGTGCCACACTTGCAACTCAGTGAAGGAGTGAGACCCCATCTATGCATGGACAAATGGAATTGCCCAACACCAGTCTGCAGGTGTTTGAACTTAACCCAAGCTGCTCAGAGCAAGCTCATCCCAACAGGTCTGGTACTGGTCCTGGGTATAAAAACACAGAGCCTAAAAGCATTCTCACAATATTCTATGTTCCATTTACGATTTGTCCACTCAGAAGTGCAGATGCCAAGTCTTGGCATGGTTGTTTAAAAGATTTCGTGCAGTTGGCACAAATGGGCATCTAGATCTCAGTCTCTCTTGGTAAGCATTTGAGACTCACTTAAAAGAACATATAAGATATAATCAGGGTCCAGAGATCCATGGTAGGCCAAGGAGAGTGTCACTTCCACTTGGTGAAGTTTAGCTGGCTGTATGCCTGAAAATATAAGCAATTGGTCTTTTGGAGTGGGACGCAGGCATCTAGTAACTATGCGCAAGGCATCATTTAAAACACTGTCTATGAGGTGAGTGTGATCACTGTAACACCAGACTGGTGCACAGTGCTCAGCTGTCGAGTAGACCAGAGATAAGGCAGCTGTGCTTGGTGTTTTGGCACCAGCACCCCATCTTGAGCCTACATGTTGTCTCTGCAGTGTGATGCACAACGATAGTTTTTTTGCACAATGCCACTAGATGGTGATAAAATCTGAGCAATTTGTCCAGTTTTACCCAAGATAAGTATGGGTTGGACAGAACAGTACAAGTCTATAATTGTTACAGACGTTTAGCTCACTGGCCTCTTGGTTATAGTCAAACTGGGCAATGCGCAGCTACCCATTTTTTACCGCCTAATGCGCAGAAGCTTTTTAATAAACAAACAAAAAAAAGAAAAAAAAAATTACTCCAGGATTTATCTTATATCTTTAAAAAGTGTCAGTATCAAAATCAAGCGAATCCAAGTGTTTTTTGACATTAAACTACACGTTCTTCAAACCGCTTCATTTTTTTAACTTTTAACTTTGCCCTTCAACCTGCTAACTTTGGTTATATCATGAAATATACTGAACGCTTAATGTAATCTATAGTTTCTAGCCAGTCTACTAATGGTCAAGAACATATCTGAACAAAAAACAGCGAAAAAAAATGTTTTCTCTTTCTCTTATAAAAAGATGTTCTTTACCCATATTTTTTTCATTATATTTTGTCCAATGCGCATAATGGTCAAGTGTAATTTAAAGAAAAACCAATTGGAGTGAGAGCAAAAAAGAAACAAAACTAGTTGCTCTAAAAGATAAAAAAAGAAAAAACCTGCGCAAATTGAATTTGTGAGCCCAAAATTAAAAAAATTTTTTTTAATTTGTTAAGAAGCTTGAGAAGAGCTTAGTTTTTTTTCAATCAACTAGTTTCTCTCTAAAACTAACTCTGTTTCTATCTTTCACTTTCACTTCAATCGTTTTTTTTTTTTTTTTGAATTAGACCCGACTGTGCATAATAGCATCAACGTGCTTCCAACTCGCATCTTTTGTCAGAAACAGTAAACTTAGTTCTATGATTTGATGTTTATGATCAAGGGCAAGGGAAGAGCAGAGATTTCTTTAGGGTTTGATGATTTTTTTTTCTGAAATTATATTTAAAGTATTTCTATTTGGAGAATTAGATGTTTTTAGATACGAAAACAAAATTTCAATGAGATGTTTTGCTTTTTTAATTAGTAACAAAAAAATTGAGAAAAAGGTTAAGAAAACCTATCCTTACATATGACAATTATTTTTTAAGAATTACAAAAATTTATCTAACCTGGTCGAGTGGTTAAGAGCGCCATTTTGATGGCGCCGCATCAACATGGTTGCGGTTTAAAAGTTACTTGGGTCAAATTGTTGTATCCTTGGAAAAGAAATTTTACGACACTTTTCTCTGCTCGAAATTCTTAGTTAGCATATTTACATATTACAGTATTTATATCAAAATGAATGAATAAACAAAAATCCAAATAATAAAATTTAACCAGACAGCTATATCTTGGCATCACCAGAAGCATATTGGGAAAATCAACAGTGGACAAGAAAAAAAATTTTGAGCAATAGGCCTATACAACAACTGGCATGAAAATTCTTCAGAAATGAACCAAAAAAAATGCACTGAAGTTGATCAAAATTTATTTAATTGCATTAGTTTTCGTAAACTACTGCTTATGACGCGCAAGAGGACAACATAAAACACACTAAATTCTGAAATAAATTAATATCTGTAAAAAGCAGACCACTACAAATAACAAGAGGCTGAATCAACGTAATCTATAATAATCTAAGTATGCTCTAATCTTCATTGTCGATTTGAATTTGTTCTTCAAAACTAATATAGCGTTATTCTTCTCTGATCGAACACTTCTCTAAAACAACAAAACCTTATTAGAATTCCAATAACTTTTTTTTTTCTTTTTTTTATAATCACAAAAAAATCTTTTATTCTTTATGTGGTTCCATGCGTAGCCTAACTATTTCTATGCCTGCCTTAACCGTATTTGAATCTAATTATACCAGGAAAAAGCAGGTTAGGCTCGTTGCTAGTATAAATAATCGAATAGATTTAAAAATAATGAACTATGCAATAGGTTATTTAGAGACGTAGTTTCATTACCAGGAACGGAGAATTCTGTCCCGTGTTCAGTGCACTTAATTATTCCCTTCCAGTTGTATATAATGCGTTGATGAAACAGAAACAACTTGTGAAAGGAGAGATCAGCAAGAAAAATTGAGACAAATTTTTGAATCGCAAAAAAAATTTTAAAGCTATTTTTATTTTGTTTAACTGGTGAACTTTGGCCCTTTAACCCCCCCTCAGGTAGCCCTTTCCATGTTTAAAATTTTTTAAATCATTCCACCTAAGTTATGATTGTCTAACATTTAAAGTACAAAAAATGCGCAATAACCGCGATCGCCTGCGCATTACCGCAATCGCTGGCGCATTACCCGTATCTCGTAAAAAGCCGTGCCGGCTCCGGAAACGGAAGTTAAATTTAAAAAAAATATTTTTTTTAAACATGTCAATAAATTGTTAAATAAAATAAGTTAAATTCACGGCTTCATTGCATTCAAAAAGCAAGCTATTTAATCAAAAGTTAAAATTTTCCGCGTTTTCGCTGCGCATTGGCCAGTTTGACTATATTTAAGTGAAAGGCTGCTGTCACCATCTTAGTGTGACTGATCTTCAACCTCCAAGTATGGAGGTACACTGAAAGTGTAAACGTGTCTTGGCTTAAAGTCCCTTCCAAGTCCTTCCAGTTTCCAAAAGAGTGTAATAATGCTGAAACTTTCTGGAAATCATGTAGGGCAGATCATACATGTAGATGTTGAATAAGAGGGGAGCCAAGACCGATCCTTCAGGAATTGCGTTTTTTAGATGGCATAACCTGGTTTAGTTGCTGTCACTAGTAGTAAGGGTGAAACTTTGGTTTTGGACAAGCTCCATGAACATTCTGACCATGTGCTTATCCTGCAGAAGCCTCAGCAGCTTTCAGGTAAGTCCACAGTGCCACACAGTGTCATAAGCACCTGTCAAATTGACAAATACGGCATTGGCTTTCTTTGCCTCAAAAGAATCCTTGATGTTCTGGGCCAGCAGAACAACTTGATATATGGTTGACTTCCCACGTCCAAACCCAGTCTGCTTTTGAAAGAGCAGTGGATCAATTAATGGCTTGATGCTGTCATAGATCAGCCTCTCAAGAATCTTGCAAGGGACACAGATTATCGATCAATAACTTTTTGGGTCCCCCACTGGTTTCATTGGCTTTGGGATCGCAAATAAAAATACTCTTCAAATCTTGGAAATTTTGAGTCAGTGCAAGCAGAAAGAGAGGAAGTCATGTAACCGGGACATTAAAGCAGCTCCAGCATGGATTATATGCTCTGGTCAGAAGAATCAGGGCCCAGAGCTTTACCTAGTTTAAAGTGTTGGAGGGCAGCAGTAAATTCTCTCTGTGAGAAAGTGTCAGAGATATTTACTGGTTCTGGTGTTGTAGCCCTCAAAAGGTCAGACACACTTTTTGAGAGACAAGTGGAGATGACTTGCAGTCAACAGCCCCATATCTCCCATTTATGACTAGCTGAAATGCAATAGCATCAGCTGAGATGGGACAGTGACAAGAAGAATGTCATGACCTACCAGTATGGTTGTTCAAAATACTTCATGCTTTATGACAAGAGTGTGAAAAGTTGATGCTCTGAACTATCTTGGACCATTGATCTCTAAACTACCTGTTAAGCTTGGCAAGCTAAGCTGTAGCAGCCAAACTTGAGTCATTTCTCTGAGGAGAATGCAGGGACATGCTATAGAGGGATTCACACTGCATCCCAGCACAGAATATAGTTGTTTCAGTACTTGCGTGGGATAGTCTTTGTGGCTGCCTTCTTCATGATGTTACTGAAGTCCTGTAAGCTGCATCCACATTAAGTGAAACAGGCAGCAACAAACTCTTTATGAATTTATTGGTTAAACCAATGTAATGACTCCATTTGGCCTTGTGGAAGTTCCATTGTTTAGCAGGCTTGCTTGGCACTGACAGAGCAAACTTTGGTGTTGTAATAAGCAAAGGTGATGTTGTGACCTAAAGAACTTTTCAAGGACACGTCTATCCAGTAAGCGACTATTAGGACCTATGCTAGCAAAAGCTAGATCTTGATTGGTGCTAGTGTTCCAGCATCTGGAGTAAAAACTGGCAGCGTTCTTGGCATTGTATAGGAGGGCAAGGTTATTAATATGGCATGCATGCCCATCCAGCCAAATACTCATTTTCTGGACTTTTATTATTGTAACCCCAATAAGCATGACCGCAGTTGGAATCACCAGCATAAAGACAGGGGTGAGGAAACACTGGGAGATCCAAGGAATGCAGTCACATTGGCAGTGGTTTGTAGACGTTGACTATTTTATAACCATCAACATCCATGCACAACCACTTGATCAGAGATTGGTCCAAGACGTGTATCTTAGTTGCTTGTGGAAAAACGTGGCAAGGCCATGCTTCCTGCTTAAAGAAAACCCAGCTAATTGGTAGCTTGGAAATACCAACTTCTTTGTGTCTGTGCAGTGGGTCTCCTGCAGTAAGATGACAAGTGCCTCAGACTGCAGAGCAAGTTAATGAAGAACGTTCATCTCGCTTGCAGTGAGGCCTTCAATGTTCAGCTGGAGAATAGTGGGTCTTTGAAAATTTTTGGCAATGTGCCCTAAAAAAGGAAGTTTTTTCCAGACATTGCCCCATTTTGAAAAGGATGTTTGCCGATTAGCAGACCTTACTAAACATCGGAATGGGTAGATACTCTTCCGTTTCAGTAGGTTTGGTTTTGGTCTGTCATGTTTGAGAGCAATAACAGACTTACTCACCTCCCAGGCTATGAGAAAGCACCTGCCATCTGGGACAAAAAATTTTTAAGTAGAAGTAAAATTTTCAATGGGAAACTTAAGTATAAAGTAATAACTAGATTTTAATATCTAGATTTTGAAGCCAAAAATGTTTTTCCAGTCTTTCATTTTTTATTGCTTATGAGGCATGACTATAACATTCTAACTTACATATTTCAACAATTTATGATTGGATTTTATCTTTATTTATAAAAATATGCATATAAATATATTATGTTTTTATAATTTATTTTACAAAAATCATATCTTACGTAAGATTGTCCATATATTGCTCGTTGACACTGAATGGAAAGTAGCCAAATGTCCATATATTATGCATTTTTAGTCAGAAAGGTTAATTTCCTTTCAATGACATTTTAATTTTTTTCCAACTGTAAATCAAAATCCAAAAAAATTACTGTAAATCATAAATCATAAAAATATTAAAGCCATTTCCAGACCTTTGACTTAAGAATTTGTAGTCTGGTTCTGGATTTTAATACAGGGTGTTTCCAAAAATTTGACATCATTTGACATGTAAATATTACAGAAACTACGCAGTCAAATCAAATGAAATTAAACAGGGTTATTGTTGAGCTAAACAAGATTTATTCATGTAAATTTGAATAAGAAATTCAAAGGCACCTGAATTTCATGGAAGGTTTTACAAATGTTCAATATGCGCACTACCTGTAACGCAGCACACGTGAAGTTGGTACTCTGGCTCCTCCTAAACATGCTGCAGCATGTCTTGGGTAACAGTCTTCAGTGTGGTGGTGTTTCTTTGTTAACTACCTGTCTCGCATGAGAGTTAAACTGAAGACTGTTACCCAATACAAACATTTCTAACTTAAGACCTTATCAAGTTTCATAGTGAGTAGTCTTTCATGATTTCAGTTTTATTTTAATTTCAATTTAAAATAAAATTCAATTTAAACAGAGAATTATTATAAAT
This sequence comes from Diplosoma virens, assembly GCA_963680785.1. Classification (NCBI taxonomy): domain Eukaryota; kingdom Metazoa; phylum Chordata; class Ascidiacea; order Aplousobranchia; family Didemnidae; genus Diplosoma; species Diplosoma virens. Next base: position 43,927,261 of record OY796886.1, on the reverse strand, counting down.
GCTGACTAAGTAATTTTATAAGGGTTAAGTTGAAGATAGATTTTTTCAAACACTATAAAGTTTTCTCAATGGCACATTGCATCATCCTATATCAGTATACAAGTCAATTGTTTTTGGAAAAGCTGTCTGACTTCGTCATCGTAATAACTGTAAATCTGATTACTTAAAAAGTTTAGTTAATTTAAAAAATAAGTGTCTTTGTTTGATTTTTTAATAAAAAAATGACAGAAAATATGTTGGAAATTGCTAACACTGTGAAGATTGTTTCAAGGTAAAATCACAGCATTACAAGAAAAACAGAACTGTTTGGGCAGCATGGTGTACCAAATTACTTCAACTTTCTAAACAAGAAAAGGAACTAAAAGCAGAGCAGCTATTGCATATAAAAACCCATCCACATTAGCTACAAAATTAATAAATTACAAAAAATTATCCCAAATTCTTTCTAATAAAGATAACCTCAGTTCATACCCATATGGAAAATATGCTTTATGTGGAAACTTTAAAAACTATAAAAATATGATTCAAACATTTGGTTCAATTATTTCACACTCAAATAGCAAAAAGTTGATAAGCTCAACCGCCTGCGGACTGGTGTTGGGTGATTCCATTCGTCCATGCACAAATGGGATCTTGCTCCTTTACCAAATTGCGAGTGTGGCACCTCTGAGCAAACCGCAGACCATGTACTAACAGCGTGCCCTATACATTGGGCACCACATGGAGCATGAGGTCTGATGGTTTTGGATGACGAAACTTGATGCTGGCTTAATGACATCACTGCCAGCATCTGATACAGGCAGTGCAGCAGTCTGGGGTAGTAAAAGGATAAACCCTTGGCCCCTGTCCTGTTTTTGTCTGACCTGGAGTGGATGCCCTTCAAACAACGACGACAAGCAAAAAGTTAATTTAAAACAACATCTTACTTGCAAAAATTATGGTATTTACGTGGCAGAGTGTAGATTTTGCAAAATGCAATATGTAGGACAAACAAAAAATAAATTTTCTACCTGATAGAATAACCATTGCTCATTCTGGAATAAATTTAATGTTAAGGATGACAATGACTAAGCTACCCTCCTTAAACATTTTTATAAATTTCATTTCAATGTTCTTAATGCTAAACCTGACATCACTGAATGCTTTTGTAGAACAATCAGATAAAACTTTATTGGATTGGTTTGAAAATAAATGAATTAATTATTTGAATGCTAAAATTAATATTAGAATTTTTCTGCTTTGTATTTGTGATTAAGCTTTAAACTTGTTTATTTGTTCACTATTGTTCAAACTGCACACACTGTGAGGAAACTATGACAGCTTTGTTGATCTTTTTAGTCAATCCTTTCAATCTTAGCAGGAGTTTGCAGTTTTCAATTTCACTACAAGTTTTACAGTGTACATTTTTTTATCATTGTTACATGATTGATAATCATAATGTCAGCTGTTGTGTCATTTGCCTTGTAGCTTTTAGTGAGGCTTCACTTTATGTCTTTGAGTTAGAACCTGTTAGTGTGAGTAGAGTTTTTAAATTAAAAAAAATTTTTTTACAGAAACTGATGATGATTTTTATAGGTCGAAATTAATTTTTCATGATGAATTAGTTGGTTTTAATTTTTAATTTCTATATTAAATATTCGGCTCATTGAAATTTGACGGATCTTATTAATGAATTTATGCATTGCAATTTGATCTATTTAATTCGTAGTTGGAACCCTAACCAGGGCTGGGTAGTAGTGGTGATTTTTACTCCTACTACTATTCCTACTCCAGAGTAAGTTTATTTTCAAGTTTCCCCACTTAGCATCAGTCTCAGATTTTTCAATATTTGTGAAAAAATCATGGTGTTCTCTAAAATAAAAAAGTTTTTCACTTGGAATCAGTCTCAAATTTTTCCAATTTCATAAAAAAATCATGAAGTTCTCTAAAAAAAAAGTCTTTGCTTGGAATCAGTCTCAGTTTTTCAATTACAATGTTCTAAGAATTCCAGACAGTATGGCAAACCAATAATGCAGTAGAGGAGTAAGGAGTAATAAATGTTTTTTGTTACTCCTACTCCTTGAAAAAACTTCAACTCATCTTACTCCTTACTCCTACTCCTACTCCCCAGCCCTGACCCTAACAAGTGTTCCCACTCCAGGTCAGAATGAGCCTGGGAGTAATGGGACTTAAAGTGTAACACAACTTTTTCTATAACTTCAAAATTCCCAAACTGAAGCCTTTCCATTGTATGTAGTTTAAAGTCATACCCAGGACAATGTTCTCAGATATAATAACAATACAAAATTTTAATTACACAGCAATATCCTGGCATTTCAGAAAGTAGATTTGAATAACTGTTTGAAGGTTGGTATGATGCCTCCAACATTGACCTGGCATCCAAAAAATTTATAAAAAATTTTTAATACCTAACAAAAGTGCTTCAATTAAGTAAAAATCAGACTTGTAGCCAGGGTTGGGAAGCTGGAGCCAGAGCCCAGAGCCATGGAGCCAGCCACTGTTGGAGGAGCTGGAGCTGGAGCTGGAGCCATCAAAATTCTTGGTGGCTCCAACTTCTAACCATATATTTTTTTTACATTTGAAAGTCACATAATTAATTCATGGATATAAATGTGTATTAAGGTAATGTGAAGGGTGTGTTTGTGTTTGAGTCATTTGTTTAAGATGAGTAGCATGGAATTTGAGATGGGTGTTTATTGGTAGGACACTAATTTTGTCATGCAGGCCTTCAATATTTATGTCTCATGTGCAGCCAGTAGCAATGAACAAAGCTGTGTTCTGAATCAGTTTCTTGATGTTGGTGTTTGATATGTTAGGGCTCCATATGGTTTTTGCATATTCCAATATGGGTAAATAATAGCTTTAAATGTAGAGATGATTAATTTGTTTTGTTTACCCTATTTGTTTGAACTAGTGCTTTAAGAATGTTAAGCGTTTGTTTTGCTTTAATGACAGTGAGATTTATGTATTGGGAAAATGTTAGTTTTGGGTCAAAAGTAATTCCAAGAGTTTTTGGGTGTTTTGTTGTTGGTGGTGTTTGATTGTTTAAATTAGATGATAGAGTTGTGCCATATTCAGCTGGGTTTGGTGTAAAAAGTGTAATACTTTGTACAGTAAAAATATTGTTGAATGAGTTGTTGGGCTTAAATGGTGATTGGTGTGAGATGCTGTGATTGTTATGGCATCAACATATGTTGAGATTTGTATGTCTTTTTGGAGGAGGGTAATCTCAGAGATGTAAATTTCAAATAATGTTGGGAGACCAAATTCCAACTTGTTGTACTCCAGATGTTGATTTATTTGAATTTTGAGTGTTTGCCATTATATTGAGTGCATGCTTGTTGTCCTTAAATGTAGTTGGCTATGAACTTAATGGTGTTTATAATGTTTGTTAGTTTATTTTGTTCACTGTATCAAATGTGTTGCTCATGTCCAAAACCACTGCTACAGTGTGATGTTGCCTTGGATTCTGAGCCTTTTGTGATTTGGTGGCAGATGTTATGCAAAAAGTGTATGTTGAGTGTTTATATTTGAATCCATATTGATGAGAAATAACTAAAATGTTTTCTGTTATTTATGGTAGTAGTGGTTTCTCTAGTGCTTTGGCAATAGGTTATGTAAGTGAAATGGATCAGTAGCTTGTGCCAATGTTGTGGTCCTTGTTTGGTTTTAAAATGGAAATGGTTGGGGCACCTTTCCTAAGATGTAATATTGTATTGGGGGCAGTGTTGTACATATTTGTGAGGTATTTGATAGAAAGTGATCCTAGGTGTTTCAGGGGTATTTCCACCATAGTAAATTTTACCACAGTTGTTTTTGGGTGTTTGTTTTGTGTTCATGTATTTGTTTGTTTATGTGATTGTTAAAGTAATGACTTGGGGTGATTTGATTCATTTGCAAGTGTGATTACATTGCTGAATGAGCTTGCAGATATGCCTTGGCAAGTGAGTGCAATTTGTGCTGTTTTGATCTTCTTTAAAGATGAAGAGTCTGTCAGCATCCAGTATTGCCTTGACAAGATGTTTGTTTGCCTCATGGACGCTTCACAAACATCTGTAAAATGGGGTTTGTAAAAGATGAGATGATGTTTAAATGATGTCAATTGGATTTTTGGTAATTTGTTATTGTTTTAGTGAAGTGAGTGGTGTTGTTTTGGTCTTGTGATGTATACTGAAGGTAGAGAATAACAATAAATGATCTGATGTGAGGGAGGATATGTTCCTGGTGAACTAGGCTGATTGTGTTTGATTGGGTGGTTGACATGTTGAGTGTTTGTGCTTGATGTAATGTGATTTGAGTTATTCAATCAGTTTTCCTCATTGGCCGTTGTTTGGTGTGTACCATGATAGCTAGTGAGCATTGACATCTGCAGTGATAATTGTGTTTGGACGATTTGTTTTGTATGTAAATGTGCTGGATATATCAAGTCTTTTTTTGTTTGAGATATATAATTGATAGGACCCTTGGATAATATATAATTCTACCCATTGAACCCTTGGGTAATATTAAGTCCTTGGATAGTGCAAGTTAGAAAATTTTTGATGATTGATATATTATTAATTATCTCTTATTGGCCAATATTTATATATGTGTTATCAAGTTGGAGCTGGAGCTGGAGCCAAAGTTTAAAATTAATTGGCTCTGGATCTGGAGCCTAAACTAAATTAGGCTGGTTTCCCAGCCCTGCTTGTAGCTAAAATCCTTCAAGCTAGAGACAATTTGTCAGTTAAATAAAAAAGTCAACCAAAACTTTTAAAAGACAACTGCTTTTATCATTTAATTTTTGCCTCAATTCTCTCTCCCATTATTAGTATCTCTGCTGCAAGAGATCTTTTTTTTTAATTACTTAATTTATGCAGTTTTACTGGATTAATTTTTTTTGTTTTGCTTAGAGTTTCTGAGTTTGAGTTTGCACTGTGATTGACATTGACTGTAAATTTGTACTGTTATGTAATTTTTTTTAAAGTGTGAAAAATTTTTTAGCTGAAATGAAAAGTCTCAAAAGAGAAATAATTAATTGGATAAACTCAGAACACTACATGTTACAAATGTAGTAAAACAAAACTTTTAATGGAAGTTTTATGCTATTAAACTAAAGTTGAGCACAAAAAATTTTATTTTTGGTTGTTGTGAAATAGATTTATTTCTGATTGAAGTTGTCAGTTTGTTTGATGGCGGCTTTGTTTTGAGTGTACAAAAGATAATATAGTGTGTTTTGTCAATGTTTAGAAATAGTTGATTTGCTAGAAGCCAATTATCAGTGTTCACTAACTCCTTGTTTGGAAATTCACATAAGGTTTCATAGCAGTTTAAAAAAATGGATTAGTGTTATTTGCATACATGATACATTTTCCTTATGTCAAATGTTTATTTAAATCATTTACATAAATTGACAATAATAAAGGACCTAAATTGAACCCTGAGAAATCCCATATTTTATTGGTAAAATATTGGAGCAGATATTATTTTTTTCAACTAATTGTTTTCTGTTGCTAAAATAGCTACAAAACCAATCATATGCTACACCACAACTTCCACAATGCCATAATTTGGATAGTAAAATTTTTTGATTAATGGTATCAAAATGCTTTAGAACAGTGGTATCCAAACTTTTTTGTCAGTCAGGACACTACAAGGGTTAAAGAACCCCAATTATGTGGAAAATTTGGTGAAGGCTAAAAAAAGGTTATAGTCAAACTGGGCAATGTGCAGCTACCCATTTTTGTGCCTAATGTGCAGAAGCTTTTTAATAAACAAACAAAAAAAAGAAAAAAAATTACTCCAGGATTTGTCTTATTTCTTTTAAAAGTGTCAGTATCAAAATGAAGCGAATCCAAGTGTTTTTTTAAATTAAACTACATGTTCTTCAAACCGCTTTATTTTTTTAAACTTTTAACTGTGCCCTTCAACCTGCTAACTTTACTTACATTGTGAAATATACTGAATGCTTAATGTGTTGTATAGTTTTTAGCTGGTCTACTAATGGTTAAGAACATATCTGAACAAAAAATAACGAAAAAAAGGCTTTCTCTTTCTCTTATAAAAAGATGCTCTTTACCCATGTTTTTTTCATTATGTTTTGTCTAATGCACATAATGGCCAAGTGTACTTTAAAGAAAAACCAATTAGAGTGAGAATAAAAAAAAAACAAAATTAGTTGCTCTAAGACAGTGGTTCTCAAACTTTTTTCGTTGCGATGCCTTTGGAAAAGTTTGCTGGCATGCGACGCACCAGTAAAAATATAATTGAAAATAAGATAATAAAGATCCTTATAATCAAAGTTCAATTTATTAATACAACATCAAAACGAAACAGATTGGCATATTATTTAATATGATGTGTGGGCTTGTTTGTTTTTGCAACGTTCTTCGAATTTTGGGAAAATTTTCAAAACTGCTCCCCGCATTTCTCTTTCAACATTTATTCGTGATCTATATTTGCTATTAGTGACAGCCATAGCAGATAATCCTGCTTTGCATAGATAGGACGTAGCAAATAAGAAGAACATTTGTAGTGCTTTTTTCGTCAAAGCTGGATATTCATCATTCAAAGAAATCCAAAAATTTGTTGGATTTACTAAATTAAACTTTCTTTTTAGGAAATTATCACAGGTAAGATCAAGATAGTCTTCGTTTCCTTGTTCAGTAAAGGACGACGGGTTAGGTTGGGAAAAAGGATGGCGAATCCGTTCATAACTGGATAAATTTTCCGGAAAGTACTTTTTGAATTTCAACTGGAGATTCGGTAGATGCTGTAAAAATACGCTTCCTAAATTTGAAGAAAGCATCATACTTTTCTTTTCCGGCAAACTTGACAGTAAAGTAATGTACTGAGAACTTCCAGACACGTTTTCTACATCTTTCTTCTACAAAGACATTTTAATGAACGCTGAGATTTTATCTGAAATGTCAAGCATATTTTTATCCGGCCCTTGCATAGAAATATTCAGTTTATTCAATTTACCAAAGATATCACACAAGTAAGCCAATTTTAATAAAATTTTGTTCCCAGCTAGGCAATCAGCAAGATTATTACTATTTTGTTGCAAAAAAAAGCTTAAAGTTCATTCACTGCTCGTAGACTTGTTCAAAGGATTTTCCCAGTGAAAGCCATCTGGACAAACAATAAAATAGCAAACTTCCATGCTCTGCATTCATTTCTGCACAAAGTTCTTGAAAAACTCTTGACTTTGATGGTCATGTTTTAATGAAAGTCATAACTTTGGTAACGATATCAACTGTGTCACCAAGCTTAGGGTTGAGTTCTCAAGCAACTAACGCCTCACGGTGAATCATGCAATGCATTTATTTTGCCATTGGTGCATGTTCTTGAATTAGACTTCGCGGTCTGCAGCAGCTACCAGACATAGCTTTGGGTGCCATCTATGCATAAACTGATACACTTTTCCCAGTCTAAGTTGTTTTTTGAAATAAAATTGTTGATTATATTAAAAAGATCAATCTCTCGGCATCCAAGTTCAATAGGTTTGCAAAATAGTAGCTCTTCTACTAACTTTTGGTTTGAGAAGTCAACAAACTGCACATAACAAATCAGATGTGCATTTCGACTGCCATTAGTTGCTTCATCTAATTGCAAACCGAATTCTGGCTCTTTCATTTCATCAATCAGTTGGTCCTGAATGTCTTGTGCCATGTCACCAATCCGGCGACACATGGTAACATCTGAGAGCAGCACCATCTTCAACTTTTCAGCAGCTTCTATCATTGTACCTACAAGATCCACTGCAAAAGTAGTATTAGTCCCTTAGCAATGGTGTGAGGTTTTTTACACTTAACAATTCTATGCGCCACTTGGTAAGATGCTAATAAAGCCTTTGATGAAAGTTGCGTGAATTTTGAAATGGTGGACACTTGCTTTTCTAGATCATTTAATTTTCGAGAAAAAAAATCCCTGGGTTTATCAACGAATTGCGGATGTGATGTTTTTAAATGACGTTTAAGCTTGTTAGGTAACATGCTCTCACTGGCCAATACCTTGCTGCAAATGACACACTGAGGCTTTTCCTCGCCATTCTGCAAAATAAATGTAAATCCAAAATCTAAATAACTGTCGCTGTACTTGTGAGACTTCTTTTTAGGCCTATCATCTTCAATCGCAGATTTACGCTTAAATTGCAACATTAGCTTGCTGTTTACATCCATTTCATAACTGACTGGTGTATTCTTTGCTTGTATGAGCAAAAAGAATATTAAAATTGCAGAATGCGTTCACTGACACGTTCAGCTCGTTTGCTTTTTTGCCAAAGCATCCTCTGGGACATAAATGGTTATATACGATTTTCGTTTTCTACACATTGGTCCAATAGTTAAAGCACATGACTAGTAGCAGGATCAGGGTAAAGATAGTATAATATTTGAAGTGGTCACCTGTGGTACATGACGTATATTTTTCACATTTTAAATTTTGGGATGTCTTAAGTTTATTTTGTAAATTATACATGTATGTTCATAAATTATACCGATGTAGTGTAGTGAAAACCACGAATATACCACCCGTGGTACACAACAAGGCAAACGTGATAAGTAATCAATCGCAGTGTAAATTAATAAAACAGCAGTCAGTGTAAATTGATAAAACTGCACCCTAACAACAATTACTGTTATTTGATGAAGTGATAAAACTGCATTGAAATTTGCTACTATTTGCTTAATTGAGTATTGCTACAAATGAAATTATTGTGCGACTCCCTTGGAAAATTAAAACGATGCACAGTTTGAGAACCACTGCTCTAAGAGATAAAAATAGAAAAAACCTGTGCAAATTGAATTTGTGGGCCCAAAATTTTTTGAATTTTTTAAAATTTGTTAAGAAGCTTGAGAAGAGCTTAGTTTTTTTTCAACCAACTAGTTTCTCCTAAAACTAACTCTGCTTCTTTCTAAAACTAACTTTCACTTTAATTGTTTTTTTTCAAATTAAACCCAACTGTGCATAATAGCATCAACGTGCTTCCAACTCACATCTTTTGTCAGAAACAGTAAACTTCGTGCAATGTTTTGACATTGATGATCAAGGGCAAGGGAAGATTTTTTTAGAGTTTGATGATTTTTTTTTCTGAAATTATATTTAAAGTATTTCTATTTGGAGTATTAGATGTTTTTAGATACGAAAACAAAATTTCAATGAGATGTTTTGGTTGTTTAATTAGTTACAGAAAAATTGAGAAAAAGGTCTAAGCCATTTTCAAAAAGAACCTTTGTATGTACAAAAAAGGTTAAGTAGCCTGTCCTTACATATGACAATTATTTTTTAAGAAATAAAAAATTTATATAGCCTAGTTGAGTGGTTAAAAGCCCAATTTTGATGGTGCTTACATTAACATGGTTGTGATTTTAAAAGTTACTCCGGTCAAATTGTTGTATCCTTGGAAAAGAAATTTTATGGCACTTTTCTCTGCTTGGAATTCTTAGTTAGCATATTTACATATTATTTATATCAAAATGAATAAATAAACAAAAATCTAAATAATAAATTTTAACTAGACAGCAATATCTTGGCATCACCAAAAGCATATCAGGAAGATCAACAGTGGACAAGAAAAAATTTTTTAAGCAATAGGCCTTTACAACAACTGGCATGAAATTTCTTCAGAAATAAACCAAAAAAAGGATGCACTAAAATTGATTAGCTTTCATGAACTACTACTTACTTAATGATGTGCAACGAGACAACATAAAACACACTAAATGCTGAAATAAATTAATATCTGTAAAAAGCAGACCACTACAAATAACAAGAGGCTAAATCATGGTAATCTATAATAATCTAAGTGTGCTCTAATCTTTATTGTCAATTTGAATTTGTTCTTCAAAACTAATATAGTGTTATTCTTCTCTGATCAAGCTCTTCTCTAAAACAACAAAGCCTTATTAGAATTCCAATAACTTTTTTTTCTTTTTTTTTTTATAATCACAAAAAAATCTTTTATTCATTATGTGGTTCCATGCATAGCCTAACTATTTCTATGCCTGCCTTATCACTATCTGAATCTAATAATACCAGGAAAAAGCAGGTTAGGCTCTTTGCTCGTACAAATAATAATATAGATTTGAAAATAATGAACTATAGAATAATTGTTTAGAGATGTAGTTTCATTACCAGGAACAGAAAATTCTGTCCTGTGATCAATGCACTTAATTATTCCCTTCCAGTTCTATATAATGTGTTTATGAAACAGAAATAACATGTGAAAGGAGAACTAAGCAAGAAAAATTGAGAAAAATTTTTGAATCGCAAAAAAAATTTAAAGCTATTTTTATTTTGCTTAACTGGTGAACTTTGGCCCTTTAACCCCCCTCAGGTAGTTCTTTCCTTGTTTAAAATTTTTCAAATCATTCCGCCTAAGTTATGATTGTTTTCAAAGTACAAAAAAATGTGCAATAACTGCAATCGCCTGTGCATCATAACTGCAATAACCATGCAGCATAACCGCAATCACTGGCACATTACCCGGATCTTGTAAAAAAACCCATGCCACCACTGGAAATGGAAGTTAAATTTAAAAAAAATATTTTTTTAAAACACGTCAATAAATTGTTAAATAAAATAAGTTAAATTCACGGCTTCATTGCATTCAAAAAGCAAGCTATTTATTCAAAAGTTAATTTTATTAGTGTTTTTGCTGCAGATTGGCCACTTTGACTATATCATTTAAAATCTGCCAGTGATTTATTGGTTTTTGTCCAAAAAACAGTGTTCTCTAAAAAAAAAGGTCATCATGTGGAATCTTTCTCTGATCTTTCATTTTCATAATGATGTTGTCATTCTTTACTTTTTCCCAACCACATGAAAGTTGCATTGAAAAACCTTGCAGGCTACAGGATTCCCAAACTTGTCATACATAATTAGTTGAAGCTCATGGAGACCTTTAGGAGTTTGATTGGAACCCTAGAGTTTTGCAGAACTTATTTTGAAACAATTGCTTTAGATAGATCAAGAAATATGCCAAGTACATGTTTTTTATTTTCAAAAGCTTCAGCAATATTTTTGTTGTTGTTATTGTCCCTCCACCAAGGATATCTTGGAGTAGCCATCTCTTAACCCCTCAAAGAGGACAATCTAGATTTCCACTCTTGGATTACCTCTGCTGCTTCTAAAGGCTTTTTACAGACTAGTGGTGTACTGTTGGTACTTGACTACTATTAAAGAGGTGATTAGTATATGTGTGTGTGCAAGCATAGTAGGGATTGTGGCATGTAAGTTTTGAGGTTTGCTGTATGTGCTTTAGGTGACTTTACAAGAGTGGTGATTTGTTGGCTATGAGCTGTGCCAGTTTTGAACACATATGATGTGGTAATGTTTGTTCTAATGAATAAATGTCATGTGGTGTGGTGTTAGTAACTTTGTTGTTTTTTCTAAAACTGAGGTATTGTGAGGTCATGGTAGTGTGAATGTGTTTGAGGTTTTCTCTAAATTCTTCAGTTATTGTGGCTTTCATTTTGGTTCTAAGATGATGATCTTAGTGCGCTCATTGTTATGAAAAATCATGGCTTACATGTTTTTTGGCAGATCTGACTATACATTAAAATCATGTAAAAGCTGTGTTTGTGTTTGAGTCAGTTGTTTAAGTTGAATAGCGTTAAGTTTAAGATGTGTGTCAATTGGAAGAACTTTAGTTTTGTCATGTAGATGTTGAATAGTGATGTACCAATACCACATTTTAAGCTGATACCGATACTACTACTACCAATACCAGCATTTAGAGTCAATAGTGATACTGCTGATACCACTGATACTTTTTCATCTATTGACCACCATCAATAAATGCTTTTGTAAGCAGCACCAAAGAACATATTTACTAAATCCAGCTTGTTATTTCATTTTGATTTTTTTCCTGTCATTATTCATTATCATATTATTGCAAATCTGTAAAAGAAAGTTAAACAAATCAAGCAGAGGGTTTTTATAGCAAAATATTTTTATATTTATATTATTAAAAAATAAAACAAAAATTTTTTATATTTATTTTGAGCTTAAAAAGTGCCAGTAGGTATCGGTTGTATTTAACTGATACCGATACTACTAGCTGATACTATAAAAATAGGCCAATGTCAATATTATTGGTAAGTATTAGTACATCCCTAGTGTTGGGTGTTTGTATCTCATGCACAGCCAGTAGCAATTTGCAAAGTTGTGTTCTGAATGGTTTGCAGTTTCTTGATGTTGGTGTTTGATATGATAGGGCTCCATATGATGTTTGCATGTTTCAAATTGGGCAAGTGATAGCTTTGAATGCGGAAACAGTTAATTCCTTTTGTTTACCCCATTTGGTAGAAATGAGTGCTTTCAGAATGTTAAATGTTTGATTTGCTTTAGTGATGGTGATGTTTATATGTTTTAAAAATGTCAGTTTTGGGTCAAAAGTGATTCCAGGAATTTTTGGGTGTTTTGTTATTGGTACTGTTTGGTTGTTTAATTGAAATGATAGATTTGTGCCATATTTAGCATGGTCTGGTGTAAAAAGTATGGTGGTGGTTTTGTCTTTGTTTATGTGAAGGTTATTAGTGATGGCCCATTCATAGATTTTGTGAAGATATGGTTGAATGAGTTGTTGGGCCTTATGGTGTTTGGTGTGAGATGCTGAAATTCAGGGCTTCTCAAACTGCAGGTTGCAACCCCAAACAGGGTCGCCTAAAAAAATTTTGGGGTTGCAAAACAAATTGGCATTTTGTGCTTTGTGCTGCAAAACTTTGAAAATCCCAGTAGTGCTGTGAAACTTTTTGAAAAAATTATGGTTATTGCACATGTAATTGGCAATTAGAGAATTTGGGAACAAAAATTGACAAACTGGAATGTGGTTCTAAGTGGAGACTTTTTTTTAGAAAACACTTAAATTGGCAACAAAAATCATGAAATCTTGTTTAAATGCCCCATGAATTTCGATAAAGTCCCAAAATTTGCCACAGGTTAAAATGGGGTTGCAAAACAAAACTGTGGATGGCAAAACAAATTACCTTTTTGCACTTAAAAATTGGCTTTTTTACAATATTTATTGTCAATCAAAAAGTAGAAAAGGTAAAATGTAATTACACTATTGTTACTTAAGGTTAGTAGGCATTTAATCAACAAAATAAAGTCTGCATCAGAGTGAAAACCTTTTTTATTTTATTTTTTTAGAGAACACCTGATTTTTGTAATTTTAATTGGCTTCAGGTTGCTATTTCCATTTCTTGTTCTTATTACATGGTTTTTCATACATATGTGTGGTTAGTGTGCATTTCGTGCACACTAAGCAAGCTTTTAAAGGGAACGTTGTTGCAGACTCGTTTGCTTCTACACAATCACTAATGTTTAAGTTCAAGTAAAATTGCCAAGATTCTCAACATGCTTTATCGATGATTTTTGTAACATTTTACTCAAGATCCTAAAAGAGCCTAATCGACAGCTCCAGTTAAGAACCCATGGTCTATTGTAGCGATTGCTCCTACTTAAACTTGATGAAAGCGCTTCACAAAACACATGTACTGAGGTTTAATCATAAATGTAATAAAAATATTGTCTAATTTCTTTTCGATTTTTAAGTTTTATACCACCAATCATCTGTTGAAATGAAGTATTTATTCTAAGTAAACAATCAGCCATTTATCTATTTACTTTAACCCAGTTCTTAACCATTAAACAGTGCAAATTAAAAAAGTTTGAAAATAACTGTTGTCCCCAATAGGGGGTCTCCTTCATTTCGGAAAAAACAATTGCACTGAAAAAAAAATGCAGCGACTTCTTTGATTATTTTGTTTGGTGCTTTTGATGTGTTTCAGAATATACCAAAATTACTTCGATTTTGCAGCAGATTTTTTTACAGTGCAGCATTGCTGCAGAATGCTTTGAAGGCACAAAATTCATGCTGTAACAGGAGTTTAAGAAAGGGAAAATGAAAGCATTAACCAGACAGCGGATAGAAGCAAGACACCAGAAAATATTACATGCATGTTGTAAATCTGTTACTGTTAGGTTATCTGTTAGATTATCTGTAAATCTGTTAGATTATTCTTTACAATCACATAGTTTTATTAAAAAAAGGACATTTGGGCATTTTTGATTATTGTTGGAAGTCTGATCGAGGAAAGAGGATGTATATTCTCCTAAGCTTATAGTTGTTTGATGTTGCTCCTACCTAGAACTCGTTGTGGGAAATGAAATAAAAAATAGACCTAATGAAAAAACACGACCTACCTGTTTTACTTACCTTTTTTTAACCCTTTGCGGTCCAACTAACCGTCTGGGATGCAAAAACAATTTATGTTGTTTGGTCCAAACTCATGTCACACATGCATTTAATTTACTACCCTTTTAAGAAGTCCAAACCTATGTAACAAATGCAAAGAGAAGATTTTTTATCGATTTGGATTAGTTTGAAAACTTATCAGCTTAGGGGAATTCTACAACGCTTGAAACAAAAATTAATCATAAAATTAACATACACACAAACATCTTTCAAAAAAATCACAAAAAAGAGTTTGGACCTAGACTGACCGAAAAAAGAAATTCAATTGGACCGCAAAGGGTTAAAAAACACTTAAATGATTTGCAGCACTACTTGGCTTTTAGATATTAAACTTAAACCTGCAGAAAAGAATTGTCGCCAACAAGACAAATGACACCATTGTGCAATGTCAAAAGACACAATAGCGCTAAGCATTGCGCTCCATGCAAAATTTAGTAATAGTTTAAGCGGTTTACAGAAAAAAAGATGTGAGGGGGTGTGGGGAGCTTTGCCCCCCACATTTGAAAAGATGTTGGAATTGTGTCAGCCCCTTTTTTGAGACTGGGTGCGCCCCTGTGCCAGTGTTGTGTTTTTTGTTTGGTTTTGGGATGGGAATGATTATGGTATGTTACCAAAGATAGAGTATTGTACAGTATTAGTGTTGACGGCAATGCTGTACATATTTGTAAGGCATCTGACGGCAGATGGTCCTAGGTGTTGAGGTGCCAGTTGTTTATGCCATCAGGTCCAATGGAATTGTTGTTTGTGCTATTTGAGATGGCTAATAGCACTTGTGTAGTGGTAAGTCATATTTCCTTGGTGGGAAGGGTCTTAATGGTCTATGTGCCTATTGGTTGTGTTTGTACTATATGGACTGACATTTATGAATTGTATGTTAAAAGGTTTTGCTTTGTTATGTCAAGGATGGCTGTTTTAGTTTCACAGCAAATCCTTCTGTTGTGTTTTATTGGATAGTTTTGCTATAGTGCCCCACAGATAGTGTGGATTGTGTTTGTGATCAATTTTGTCTAGATGTTGTTTCAAGGTGTTTGTTTTGTGTTCATGTATTTGTTTGTCTATGTGATTGTTAAGAATAATGATTTGTGGGTCTGATCTGTTTTGTTTGCGAATATGGTCATGATGATGGATAAGCTTGCAGATATTCATGAATAAATGAATGTGATTTGTACTGTTGTGATTTTCTTTAAGGATGAAGAGTCTGTCAGCTAGGGATGTACCGATACCACATTTTAAGCCGATACCGATACTACTACCGATACCAGCATTTAGAGCCGATACCGATACTGTCGATACCACTGATACTTTTTTATCTATTGAGCACCATTAGTAAAAGCTTTTGTAAGTAACACCAAAGAATGTATTTACTAAATCTAGCTTGTTATTGGATTTTGAATTTTTTTCAGGTATATACAGGGTGTACCAAAAGTCCTGTTAAAAATTTTCTACAATCGATTTATGCCCTCGAAATCGATTTATAATGTTTTTTTTGTCCGGATTGAATGTATTAGCCCTAGTATTAATAAATATACTTAAATTTTAAACTTCCAGTATAATTTATTCATTCTATGTCTATTTTAGTGAAAAGGAAGTTTGTTGTGGAGCAGTATGAGAATAAGAAAACAAGAAGTGATATTTTGAGAATGGGAAAACACCTCAATTTGAATGCAATGTTTATAAAACGAACATTGGACAGGTATGAGGATACTAAAGGCATCAACGACCATTCACGATCTGGACGTCCAAGGTCTCAAAGGACCCCAAAATTAGTAAAGGCAGTTAGAGAGAAAATCCGAAGAAATCCGAAGAGATCGATGAGAAAGTTGGCAAAAGAGTACCAAACGTCCCCTATGACTATGCATCGACTGTGTAGAAATGATCTGGGGATGTATCCCTTCAAGTTGAAAAAGTGTCAGTTGCTCTCTGAAGCAACCAGAAAGAAGAGATTGGACAGATCAAAAATTCTGTTAAAGAGATCCCGAGACGGCACGCTAAGCAACATCATTTTCAGTGATGAGAAATTGTTTACCGTAAAGGCAGCATTCAATCACCAAAATGATAGGATACTTGCACAATCAGCTGAAGCAATACCTACTAGTGCCAGAAAAATCAGGAGAACCCAAAAACCCGCTAGTCTGATGGTTTGGGCTGCTGTTTCCTCTTTAGAAAAGTCTCCCCTCATTTTTGTTCCAAGTGGAGTAAAAATCAACAAAGATCATTACATTAGCCATATTTTAGAGTCTGGACTTCTTCCTTGGACTGAAAAACAGTATCCTAACGGTGATTGGACGTTCCAACAGGACGGTGCAACATCTCACACAGCAAACGTCACGCAACAGTGGTGTAAGAAACATTGTCCGCGTTTTGTGAGCAAAGAAGAGTGGCCTCCAAGCTTGCCAGATCTGAATGTCCTGGATTATTTTGTGTGGTCAATCTTAGAGAAAAAGGCATGTGCAACTCCTGCACCATCAATTAGTGTTTTGAAGCAAAAATTAATAAAGGCTTGGTCAGAAATTGACCAAAGTATTCTGCGTGCCACGATAAAAGACTTCCCGCGCAGATTACAAGCTGTAATCAAAGTCAAGGGCGATCATTTTGAATAAATTTTTTTTCAGTGGTTCTTTATTGGTTTTTGTATATTGTGTAAAATATACAATTTGGTCAAATTCAATAAATTATTATGTTTTCTGACTATATTTTTCTTTAACAGTATTTATGATACACCCTGTATATATCTATTATTATCATTACAATATTATTACAAATCTTTAAAAAGAAATCATTAATTATGTTAGAAACAGTGGTGAATATTCCAATTTGGGGGCCCGAGGCAAGAATTTTCAAAAATTGATGTAGTCTTGAGAAAAAAAGAGGTCTGATCTGGGCTTGCATATTTTTCTCCCAAAATCAAAGTGTTCTCTAAAAAAAAAAAAAAAAAAAAAAAGGTCTTCACTTCAAATCGTCCTCTGAGCAAACATCTGCAGTGAATCCAAAACTGCGCAGTTAACAATGCAACACTTGAGGGGGGCCTGAGGCGACTGCCTCATTCGCCTCACCCAATATCCACCACTGGTTAGAAATCCAATCCAGTTCCAGGGGGCAACAAAAATTTTTTATATTTATACAACAAAAAAATAAAAAAAATATTTTATATTTATTTTGTGCTTAAAAAGTATCGGCAGGTATCGGCTATATTTACCGATACCGATACTACTAGCTGATACCACAAAAATAGGCCGATACCACCGATACCGATACTCAAGTATCAGTACATCACTACTGTCAGCTTCCAAAATTGCCTTGATAAAGTGTTTGTTTGCCTCATGAATATTTGTGGTGTGGGGTCTGTAGGAGATGAGATTCTCAACATGTTGTTTGAATGATGTCCAATTGGCTTTTTGGTAGTTTGTTTTTGTTTTAGTGAAGTGAAAGTGAGTAGTTTTGGTCTTGTGATCTATACTGAGGGTGATGAACAAAGGTAAGTGATCGGATATGAGGGACTAGATAGTCAGCCAGCTAGAGCAGTCATGCAAGTCTGCTAAAGCAGTGGTGAAGTAAGTTGTTGTGTTTGATTGGGTGGTAGACTTGTTGGAGTGTTTGTGTTTAGTGTGATATGATTGGAGTTAAACAAAATGTCTTTGATAAGTTCTCCTCTATGGTCTTCAGTTGGTGAATACCATAACTGTGCGTGAATGTTAACATCTGCTGTGATGATTGTATTTGGAAGATTTGTTGTGGTTGTAAATGTACTGGCTATAATTTAGTCTTCTGTTTGGTATAATGTACATGTTTACTATATGTAATTGCTGTGATGTTAAAAGATGAATTTTGATGATTTAAATTCAATGGGAAAGGTGTTTGATGTATTAAGTTGTGAAAAACTAATGTTGTTTTTAATGTAAGTTAAGTTTGAATCAATAATTGGTTTGCCAAAGGCATAGATAAGCCACTCAAGGATCTTGTAGGGGACACAGAGCAGAGATATCAGTGGATAACTCTTTGGGTCCCCCACATACTTCATCAGCTTTGGGAATGCTTCTTTCTTTGTAAGTGTGATCAGTTCTGGTAGGTGTGTAGTGAGGAATGTTTGGTGTTTTGTGGAATTGATTGAGTTTTGTCTGTTGTCTTGTAATGATGTCTGCTTCTGTATTTTTAATGAGTAGTTGTATAACATTTTTTTTATTGCAAATGCCATTTGCATTAAGTTGCAGGACTTTAAGAAAGTTCTTTGGGGATGTTGTGTTTATTTGTATTTTTTTGGTTAAAATCTTGTGAAGTGTGCAGTACCATGAGTCATTGTAGTCCTTTGTTGTGACTTTGGAGCATTTTAAATGTACCTACTGCTTTGTGTAGTTACATAAAATAGATGTTTGATGTTTAATGATAGGTTTGAGACGAATGTCACAAACCCATTTGTGTGTTTGTGGTCCATAGTTTAGGTGTATGTTGCCCCCGAGAAGCAGCAATCTGATCATCCAGTTTGTGAGCAAACTGAAAGATTGACTGTCCTAAGAAGCCAGGGATGAGTTTTTCTCACCAAATAAAGCAAGAACATCACCCAATGGAGATTAGACAAGAAGCAGAAACAAGCCAATTCGTAGTGATTGAGAATCAACCACAGTGTCTTAACCTTAACAAGGCTGACCCATTTAGGCAAGTACTTTTTGAACAGATGCCTCTGCCAAGTACCTGAACATGGACTTTTTTAATCTGTGTGATACCCAAGGCAGCATAGAAAAACACTCTAGGTGAGATATGAATTTGCGGTGTAACCCTACTGCAAGGTTTTTTATATAGATTTTTATCTTTTAGGCCAGGACTCCTGAAATTTTTTTGTTCTGTGACCCCATTTTAAAAAATAAATTTTTATGTGACCCCAATGTGTGTAAGCTAACTTTACGTTAATTTTTTTCTATGTAAAACAATGCATGTGCATGAAGAACCATGTAATAACAACAAGAAATGAAATAACCTAAACAAAATTACAAAAATCAACTGTGTAAAACTGTTTAAAACTAAAAGTCTTCACTCTAATTCAGGCTTTAATGCCTACTAACCTTAAGAAATAATGATGTAATGACACTTTACCTTTTCTAGTTTTTGTGCAGTTTGCAGTGACCTACCAGTAAGGTTGTTCAAAGTACTCCATGCTTTACAGCTGGCCCAGTTGGCAGTCACTTTCTTGCAGCTTCCACCATGATTAAGTCTGTTTTTGTTGGTACCCAATCCAGGCCAAAACCAAAAGTGCCAAAACGAAAGGGTATCCATCCATCCTGATGTTCAATGAGTTCTGCTTCTGCTCTGCAAATGATCTGCTCTGATCTGCAAACGTCCTTTTCAGGACAGGTCTGGAAAAAAATTTTCTTCAGGGCACATTGCCAACAAGTTCTGAAGACCCACTATTCTCCAGCTAAACATCAAAGGCCTCACTGCAAATAAGATAAATGTTCTTCATTATCTTTGTTTACAGTTTGAGGCATTCATCATCCTACTACAGGAGACCCACTGCACTAATGCAGAAAAGTTAGTACTTTTAAACTTTTGTGTGGTGGTTTGTATCAATTTTAATCTACATCTCATTGCAGCTCAAATAATTCAGATTATATTCATCTGTTACTTTATAATTGATAGAATTTTTTATAAACCATTCCTGCTCCACCAGCTTAAGTAGATGAATTATTTTGTATAAAATTGTATCCATCAGGTTGAAAATTTAATTTAGTTAGCTATTGTATCTGGCAGTTTACCAAGTTTAACCAACAATTTCTTCAGTTTTTTAAATTTTTGTTTAGATTTCTGATGTTTATATGTAGCCTAATAAAAAAGTCAAAACATTGAACATTTTGTTCATGAAAATCATTCACTTTGATGTAGGAATTATATGTGTCAATATCTCCCATATCTTCATGTAATTGTTTACTAGCTGTGATACTTGAGATTTATGTATTTTAAATGTTTTGAAATTTTTCATTATAAATTTATTATTTTGATAGGCTTTATAATGAAAAAATTTCTAAATGATAGTTAGGACAGAAGTAAGGTATATTTGATGTACCAAATGATGTAATTTGATTTTAACTTAGTTGGCGTGTATGGATATAGCATATAGGAGAGCGTTAGCTACATTTAACATGAGTCCATAGTTTACATAAATTGTAATTTATGCAGTTTTGATTTGATTTATAAGGTTTAGTGGATTTAGATTTAATACAAGGGTTTGACAGTCATAATAAATAACAATAAATTAAGTGAAATACAATACAGATCAAAAATATAAAATAAATATATTTACAATTGTCACTATAATAAGTCTTTATATGCAAATTAAGGTTGGTGTTTGGTAGTTAATCATGTAATTTTCATTTATTCAAAATTTTATTTTAACTGATATATTACAATTTTTATTTTTGTAATAAGAGTAATCATTACTTTTGCATTCCAATCACATAAGTTAGCAGAAAATTTGCACAGCCACACAACAGCTACTGCACTTTGTAATATTGGTTGGTAAATAATAAAATAAATTATAGAGAGTGTAAGATAAGTTAAATTTCAAATTTCAGAAAATTTATTTAAGTTTGTAATTTTGCAAATAGCATCACTTTTGGATTTGACATAATAAATATTTCCATCTGCTGTTCAAAAAGATCTAATTTTTCCTGATTTTTTTAGCTGTTGAAGACTTTTGATACATTTAAATTTTTTTATTGTTAACAATTTAGTGATTAAAAATTTGTCCCTTTTAAACAACTCTTGAGATTGTATTTTATTGTTTTGACATTATGGGAAATGATAGGTCTTGGGGTTTTTGAGAATTTCTTGTCACTATTAGTACCTCTAATTGTTTCAGTTGATAAATATATTTTGGTGTATAAGCAATGAGAACAGTCATGGCACTTGGTGTAGTTCAAAGTCCAATTGCTGTTGCAAAAATTGTGTAACTGTCATCTGTGTTCTCTTTTTCATTTCCAGGTATTCTGTGAATTAGGAGATTAGTTCTGTCTGCTGTACAGTTTTTGTTTCAATTGCATTGAGTTGATTGGTTGTTGGTTTAGTTTTAGATTCCACTTTATCTTCTACAACCTCAATAATAAAATCTTGAAATTTCTCAACTTTATATATTTTAATTAATTTGTAATTTTGTCCAAAAAGTTGTGATTTTTCTGTAGTTTTTTACAAGTTCTTCATAAAAAAAATTTCTTTGGAACTTTTATTTCATGCAAATTTTGTAACATAACATCATTGATAAATTTTTTATTCTATTAATTTTTTTATTCTTTTTTTTATTTTTTAATTTATTAATTATTTTTTTATTTTATTAATTTAAAGATTAATCTACTAACACCAGTATTTACGACCTAATCCATTGACCTTATTCAAATAGCCAATTTTTTTATACAGGGTGTCCATGAATTAAGGCAACCAACTTTCTCCGTTAAATCAGTGCATTTAAATTCGGTTTTTCTTAAACAACTAATATACCATTTTAAAGCTAAAACTCTCTTCTTTCATTTCAGATATAGCAAAGTTTTCTAAAATAATTATTTCCATGTCTATTGATTGTAACATTGTGATAAAACTCCACAAAAGTGGAGAAAGTAATAGTGAAATAGCTAAACAGCTCAAAATGAACCACACAACTGTCTGGAAGATCATCAAAAAGTTTCAGGAGATTGGAACTACCCTAGATCGGGAAGGGCGAGGCTGAAAACGGACTGTTCGTACCAGGGAGAAGCTGTGACACAACTCTTGCCGAAGTTGCAGGATCTTGGCTGCTCCAGCTGGTGTAGGCAAATCCACCATGCACCAACTGTTGAGGGAAGATTTAGGAGTTAAACCCTTTAAGATACTGTCTCAACAAGAACTCTCAGATTGTCATGTGGCCATAAGGGCCGAAAAATGCAGGAAACTTTTGCAGGACATCGCAGAAGGCATGCTGCCCAATTTAGTCTTTGCTGACGAGAAGAAATTCGATATCCAGCAAGCTGTTAACCAGAAAAACGATAAAGTTTGGGCGTCCTCATTCACGACTGATGGAAGAATTGTCATCAGATGCCAAAATTCACAGTCTGTGATGGTGTGGGCAGCAGTGACCGCAACCGGGAGATCCCCGCTCCTTTTTGTTCCAACTGGAGTGAAATTGAACTCTGAGCGGTACATCTCAGACATTCTGGAGGGTTGTCTGCTCCCCTGGGCCAAGCAACACTTCAAAGACAAACTGTGGACCCTCCAACAGGATTCGATGCCCTCCCATAGTTCAAAATTTATCCAATCGTGGATTTTGAGGAAAATTCCTCATAAGTAAGGAAGATTGGCCAGCACGAAGCCCGGCTCTAAACCTATTGGGCTACTCCATCTGGTCCATCTTGGAGAAAAGACTGTGCTCCACTCCTCATCAAACCTTGGAGTCCCTGAAGGCCAAACTGATGAAAGAGTAAGATGCTATACCTCAAGAAATGCTACGTGCCATGTGCGACTCGTTTCCAGATAGATTGAAGGCCGTAGTCAAGAACAAAGGGAGTTATATTGAATAAAGTGTATATCATTTGAAAGCCTATTCTTTATCCTATTAAGTCATGAGTAGCAATGCTTGTTTTAATTTTTTGTATTTTCCGTAAAGGCCAAAACGTTTGTTGCCTTAATTCATGGACACCCTGTAGTTATGCATTTGTTTGTGTTGCCTTCATTTGATTGAGAGTTTTGTACAGTTAATTATGCAAACGTAATCCGTGATTAAATGCAGAGAACTAAACAGTGATCTGATTACTCATTCTGCGTTTCGGACTGTGGATGATGACATTGACTTAAAAGTCCTCGTCAAAAATCTCTCATCTGAAGCTGAAGCCAAAGAAGAAGCAGACACAGCCTGGCATTGGGAGAGTTTGTTTGTGGAGGTCTCTGGGAGTTTGATGCCTGCATAACAGTTCTATGCCGTGCCTCAATGACTGAGGCAGTTTTTCGCTTCTTGTATGTTTTTGCTTTATAGTGTAGTTTTATTTTTATAATATCTAGAGATCAATTTAAGGTAGGGGTGTGGAACCTGTGGCCCGCAAGACTTTTTAATGCGACCCACATGAGCTTGGGAAGAAGTAAAACCAGCACTAGTTTACTAGTTTTTTGTGACAAAACTCGAGAAATCAGAAACAAATTCTGTGTATGTTATCACTATTTGTTAGATGTTTTTGATACAAAAATTGAGAAATCAGAGATAAATTCTGTGTATGTTATCACTATTTGTTAGATGTTTTTGATACAAAAATTGAGAAATCAGAGACAGATTCCAAGTGATGGTCTTTTTTTTTTGGTCTTCACCATAAATTTAGGATAAAATTTCTCTTATCCATAAAGTGCTATAAGGTCATGATTTAGGCAAAATTATTTTGCACCCCAAGTTTTATGCAGCCAGCACCAATTTTTTAATTTTCTGATACAGTTTGCGAGTACAATAAGGTTCCCCACCTCTAGTTTAAGACTCTTTACTGAAGTTTCGTTGTCATTAGTTTCAATCTATTAAGCATAGTAGCGTTAAGTATGCTTGGATCTTGCAGTGATTACGTCAACTTAAAGTAAATTTTTTCTAATTTTTCAGTGTTTAGAAAGAAAAAGATAAAAGAATATTTAAATTTTGTTGTTTGATATTGTTGTTTGCAATCATTGCATTCATTGCCGGGTTCGGCATTCATAATGCACAATGCTGCAAAAGGACACTCTTTAGATAAATTTTTTAAACTCGTATTGAAAAGATTGTATACTACATTTACTATTACTAAAGTGACTGTTGTTAGTATTTGTGAAATTTTGATATTGGCTTAAAAGAAATCAACGATTGAAGGCAGACAAATTCTAGTATAAAGTTCAAGGTTTGAGTACTTTATCTCCAGCTTTTACAAAAGTATTTTTTATTCCAATAACTTTCAAAGTGAATTCTTTCAGCACAGTGTAACAAAAGTTAGCAGCAATTATTGTGCATGCGTTTGATAGCTTGTTGCTGTTGTTGCTGCAGATAGTTACTCCAAGAATATCTTGGAGTAACTTACCGTTAATTCCTCAAAAAGGCCAATCTAGATTCCCACTCTTGGATTACCTTTGCTGCTTCTAAAGGCATTTTTCCACAAACTAATGGTGTTGTGTCCATACTTGACTACAGTTAAAGGGGTGATTAATGTCATGTGTGAGTGACAAACATAGTGGGCATTGTGGCATGTAAGTTTCAGGGTTCACTGTATGTAAATAACTTTGCAAGAGTAGTGATTTCTTCAGTAAAAACAACACACAATGCTCAATGTATTTAAAAGCAAAAAACAAAACTAATGAACACAATGGTGAGAGGTGAACCATACACAACAATTTAACAACTATGTGCAACAGAATTAAAATTAACTGGTTGAAAACCTACATTCGTTTTAAGATTTTTATATTACTGAATATTTTTGGAAAAGCATTTCAATCTTTATCACTTATAGAATTTTTGTATTATTGGCATACAATGATTCTAAAAATTTTTGTTTCAAACACTGTTATACAAAATTTTGGTATTGTGTCAAGTAATGGCTGATTTAAGGTAATTGAGGGTTGCTGATTTCAAATCTGCTGCAGATTTTCTTTACCACGTCAGATTTTTAAAACACTGTCTTTTGGTATGGTGCTTCATGCTGCTTAATACCTAACTTTTCCTAGGCTAGCTTTCATATTACTTGCTTTTATCTAGTAATATTTTTTAATAGCTAGGGCACATATCCAGTATTCCATCTTCCAATTCTCTAAAAATGACCTGAAATTAGCATTAATTGAAATGTATTCTTATTACAGAGGCTAGATATAATCCTTATAGTTGTTACAAAGCATAAAATATAATTTGATTAAAACTGTACTATACTATACGAAACATGTCAAATCTTAGAAGAAAATGCAAAAATAATCCAGATAACTTCTGTTACAGTCAGCAGTGTCATCGAGTGGTTAAGGCGTCGTGTTTATGACCAACATGCTATCTGTTCAAAATCCACTTGTGCCATTCTGTTGTGTCCTTTGGAAAGGCACTTTGCAGCACTTTCTCCTGCTTGGTGGTCTTGGCAAGCAGTTCTAATTAAAGTCATATATTTCTATTAAATTACAAGCAGACAGCAATATCTTGGCATTTCCAGAAGCAGGTGGGGGTATTGCTACCCTATGTGTTAGTGCCTTGGTAGCTTGGTAGGAGGATAAATATAGAGATAAAAAAATCTGTGGTCAGTACACTCCTCTTGTGCACCACAGAAAATTCACACCAAAAGTAAAGGTTGCCTACAAGTTTTACTGTGGATGTGAAGTTGGAGACCAGGACAAGAAATGGTCCCCTCACATATGTTGCAATGCTTGCTACACACAGTTACGGCAATGGCTAGCTGGGAAAAAGAAGATAATGCATTTTGTGTCCCGATGATATGGTGAGAATAGGTTTATCACTCTACCAACTCTTACTTCTGCCTAACAAGTATCAAAGGATTTTCAAGAAAAAACAAGTCAAAGATTGAATATCCAAATTGCAGATCCGATATGAAGCCAGTTCAACACAATTGTACAGTTCCCATCCCTTCACCCCTCCAACTGGTGCCTTAGGTCAAGATGTCTTACCTTCTCAATCTCAAAGTTCAAGTGAAGCTTCTGTTTGTAAAATGTTTATAGAAAAGAATGAGCCTAATTTCCCAATTTTGATTAACCAACATATGTTAAATGACCTGGTGAGATATTTAGTTTTGTCAAAAGAGAAAGCAGAGCTTTTAAGCTCGTGGTTAAAACAATGGAATCTTCTTGAAACAGGCACTAAAATCACATTTTATCGCCAACGACAAGATGAGCTGTCTTCGTTTTTCGCCACAAAAAATATGCTGTGTTTTTGCAACAACATATCTGCTTTAATGCAATCGTTGGCTACCAACATGAGTGAAGCTGTTTATTGATTCTAGTAAAACCAGCCTTAAAGCTGTTTTACTTCATAATGGTAACACAAAGCCTTCTGTGCCGGTGGCATACGCAGTCAATATGAAAGAGAGTTATGAATCTATGAAAACTCTTTTAGAAGCAATTAAATACTCGAAGTATTCTTGGAATATTTGTGCAGCTGGGCTACACAAACCATATGTCTTTTTTATGCTTTTGAAATGGTCGTGACGACAGTAATCACCATACCAAAACTATTTGGCCTTCACGAGAAAAGCTTGCAGTTGGTAGGTATAACGTGAAACATACACATTTTCTCTTCATTTCTCAGTTATTGTGGCTTTCATTTTGGTTGTAAGATAATGATGTTAGTGTGCATATTGTTATGAAAAATCGTGGCTTACATGTTTTTTGGAGGATCTGAGTATACATCAAAATCATGTAAAAGGATGTTTGTGTTTGAGTCAGTTGTGTATGTTGAGTAGCGTTAAGTTTAAGATGTGTGTCAATTGGAAGAACTTTAGTTTTGTCATGTAGGTGTTAAGTGTTTGTATCTCGTGTACAGTCATTAGCAATGCTGTGTTTTGAATGGGTTGCAGTTTGTGTTTGATAGCTTGGATCCAGAATAAGAGATCGCGGGTTAATTTAAAATCTAATCATATATTATAGATTGATCGTTACGTAATATGGTTCGATTTCGCCATGTGCGTGAACACAAATCAAATTGGTGAATCGCGAGGATGAATATCTAGCGATAACTACCATAATCAAAAATGACGATAAAATGCGTGCCGACCAGAATAGATTTGTTTTGATATATTGTAAAATGCTTATATGACATCATAACTTCGTACGCCCGTAAAACTTCTAACCTGTCCTCTTTGTAGTAAGCTACATTATTGTACTTTTTTGTAAAAGATACATGTTGATTGTTGAATGACCGTGATTTGAAAATTAAACTATTCAAGTACCTTTTTTAAATTCGAAATTAAGCTTATTATAAATTTAAATAAATAAATATTGGGCTAGAAACATCGCTAAATTTAACGCATTTAACAACTTTAAATTAAAATTTTCGCCTTTATCAGCTGAACATTTACAATTGCCTTTTCAATTGTCTTTGTGACATAGCAAAACTTTTTTGCTGTCGCTTCAACGCTAGTGAAGGTAAATAATTTTTATTTATTTTCCCGCCAAATTGGCTCGCCGCCAAATTGTCGCGTACTCCTATGAGCATGCCTGTCTGGCATGCTCAAGGCGTCGAACGGTTTAAAATAACATTCCACTTCAAGTTAGGAAAATTTTATTTTTTTGGGTTTATTTCTGGTTCAGGTTCAAAGAAAACAATTAGTGGTTAATGCGATTTTTAATTAATGTTCGGTTCAATCCTTTTAATGTTATAAAGTATTTTTTTATGTCCGTTTTTGCAATCGTATAAACCAAGAACATGGCTTGTAGATCGTGGCCATACAAAGACATATCAGACCAAAGGATTTGGAAAAGGAGAGCGAAACAATTTTGCTCGCATCATGATTTTGCATGATTTTATCAAGAAGCCAAAATGTAAAAATAGGCTTATAACTGAGCAGAATGCCGTAGCTTTGTGTAGTGCCCGAAATCTTTTTGGCGCTTAAAATCAATTTAGAAGTGTTAAGCGTTGAAATAATCAATTTTACACGAAAATGACAGAGAAAGATTTTATTTTTTACCTTATACACATTTTCGTTAGTAAACAGGTTGAGATCAGTATCTTTTATTTCTGCTCCGTCACAATAAAAGCAGAAAGAAAGAAAACAAACATATAGGACTATACAGTAGCAGAAGAAGAAAAAGGAAGAAGCAACAAAACGTTAAACGTTATAGCATGCACACCGTAACATTTGATATAGTAGTTAGAAGAATAATGCATGGTTGTCGATGGCGATGATGCCCCTATTTCCCCCCATTTGTGAGATTACGTTTGTAGCCAAATAATATTTCATGGGCGTCAACTGGCATGTTTCTTGGAGAAATATGGCAAACAGTTGCATACGGTACATAAAATTTTTAAATGAAGGTATTTCTGATAGATAGGCATAAAGGTTTTGAAAAGTTGAACACTAAATCTATTCACCGGCAAGCTATTAGGTGTAAATTGTAAAACAAACTTTGTATATTTCAACATAGTTGATTAAATGTTTAATTTGCTGTAATCAGTTAAAATTTTTTTATATTTCGCCAGATAAAAGTTTTCTAAAATTAAATCACACTAAGCACCGCTATACCAGGAAGCAATAATCCCACAACCACAATCGTGTCCAAAATAGTGGATGCTCACGGGACATTCGTGAATTGCTAAGAACCATAACGAAAGTCTTAAAACTGCACGAGTAGAGGTGTTCAAATTTAGGTCATGTTGAAAAAGTGCATGTTTTCGGAGCTTATATGGTGCATTGGACTTAAAAACACCTCTCATGCAAAAAAAAATATATCTTTGCTTTCCCTTATGAGGATTAAAATAATACACATAATTTGCTCAAAAGGGAATCCCCTAATGATATCATTTTTTGATTTGTTTATTATAACTTGAATTTCAGAGCAGATAGAAAAACAAAACCAATTGTATTTGATTTCAACAAGCATGTGCTTCATTTTGAGAGTAAACTTGATGACGTCAATTGTGTGTCATGACGCCATAATGATAACTTCATTTTTACAGTAAATGCATAGAAAACTTAATAGACACCGCTTTTTGAGTGATACAATAAATTTTACAAAATTACTAATCTTCAGTAATTCACTAGTTTAAAATATTGGTTACTTTTAAAATTATACTACCGATACTTTCACTTGTGAAGCATTGCTTTTTATAGGAAATGTTTGTAAGTGCTGTGGTTGCGAATTATAAATTAAGAGCCAAAGTTGATTTTTTAAAGTCGCCAAATTGTTTCGATGTTTTTCAACGACTTGCAACAAACTTGCTTGTTGCTCTTCATTTTATGTTAAAATGGCAGATAGTCTGAATATAGTTTCACAGTTTTTTCAGCTGCATCGTTAACAACTTTAATGTTGGCAACAAATTTTTTACCCTTTTTAAATGATTCGTTCGCAGTCCACTGCTCTGGTTTGTCGTAGAGCCAGTCCTTGTCCATTCTCAGACATTCAAAAATAAACCAAGTTTCAGGTCCAATAAAGTCGCGAAGTTTAGAACACCTGTCAATGTTTTTTAAAAAACGGGAATTCCTCTGCGAAATTCATCTGGTGGTGATATTGAAAGAAGCTGGAATGCCATGGACTCTTTCAATTCATTTGTCAGCAAAGGATGCTGGGTAAAAAAGGAGAATGCCACCGTTTCTTGCGTCAGATACCATTGATGTGATGAAAGTTTGTTGAAGAAGGTGTCAGCTACAGTCTTTTTATTTTTTTATTTTATCTCTATATTTATTCTCCTGACTCGCAGGAAAGCGACGGAGGCGGTATACATAGGGTAGGCAATTACCCCGACCTGCTTCCGGAGATGCCAACATATTGCTCTCCGCTAGTAATTTAGTAGAGATACTGTAATTTAGAACTGCTTGCCAAGACCACCAAGCAGGGGAAAGTGCCGTAAAGTGTCTTTCCCAAGGACACAACAGAATGGCGCAAGTGGGTTTTAAACCGAGACCATGTTGATCATCAGCCCGGTGTTTTAACCACTCGACCACGCTGCCATCTTCATTCTTGTACCTTAGCATGTCATGCAGAAAAGTTAAGTCATTAATTGGAGCATCCATACCGATATTACATTTCAGCCATGCTGGAACATAAAAAAGAGCAATAAACAAATTTATTCAATGAAGCTTTTTTACAAACTCACAGTCATAAAACATTTGATCGGACCACATAAACATTTTTTGGCAATATAACACTTTGCCCATCCATCGGGCACTAGAAGTAGCGCCAGGTTTGCGATAAAAAAAATTAGAACGAGCAGAACCTAGCAATGCAAATGTGTTTTCTGTACATTGCCTATAATCTCCTCTCACAAAAGTTTTTTTCGTTGTTTTTTCCTTTTCAATGATCTGTTGCAGCTCACATATGACCAGTTTCGACTTTTCTTTAAGCCATTCTGAAGATATTTTCAAAATGTGATAGTCTTTAGAGAGGACTATTTTTGGCCACTATGCTCGAAAACATCTGAAATTGACATTATCTGGAGCTGATGAGTCACCGTATAAGCATGTATATACAACGCCAATAATAAGCTCGTATATATGATGACAACACGCGTTGTAAAAAAGCTTTTGATCTAAAAGCTTTTCCAAGCATTTTGCAGCACCATTGTTCCAACTAGTGTTGCTGGCAGTTGTATCAAAAACCAAAGCTTTCACATGTTGCTTTAGATTCCACACCTCAAGTAAATCATAACTTGCATCTGCTTGAGCTGTGCCACTTGCTTTTTCTAACCTCTGTACTCCCAAAAGCTTGCCCTCTTTATAAGTTGATGAAACCAGCACAGAAAGCGCCTCATGTTTATTGCCAAAACAATCCTTTGTTAGTTTACGGTCCCAGTGGAGAGCCAGATCCTGAGATGAAGTTTCACGTATTTCTTGAAAAATTTCATCAGAAATTTGCAGTCTGTTTGCTATACGAGCTCTATAGGTAGTTGAGCGTGAAAGACAGAAGTCGTTAACATCACCTTGGCAAGCTTTTATAAATGATGCTACCAACATAGTGGCAGCGTTATCTGAAATTTTGAACCTGTCTAAAACCTGAGTAATTTCAGTGTAGTTAATCAAATTTTTAGGTATTAAATTTACAAAAGAACTTTGAGAGCTTGGACCAGCTTGTTCAACTTGCTGCTTTTCCGAACTTGAGCATGGATTTGCGGCAGCAGAGCTTGACTGGCGGAACGACTCTACATCTGTTTCATCATCACTGCTCGACTGGGTGACAACAATTGATCAGGCAAATCTTTCTTGGCGTTTTTGAATGCTTTTTTTATACAGTGCATCTTTCCCTCCAATGACACCTTTTCCTTGCGCTCTGCTGGTCTTTATAAAAAAATATATCTTTAGCTTTCCTCTCCTTTGACAACATCTTATTTTTTTGGATCGTCTGAATCGCATCTGAAGCCCCTATATCCCATAGCTTTGATAAAGCTTCAGCAAATATCTCACGTTTTCTTCCAGGATCAGATGAACATGTTTTGTTTTTGCAGAGTTGTTGCCAGTTGTCATACTCCTTTTTTAATCCCATTATTGGATTTTATTTGGTTTCTGTTTTAATTCCAGCGCGAGACCAAATTAATAGTACTTCATCAACAGCATCAGATAGATGGTTTTTCAAGGGAGTAGTAACTGGTGATGATTCTTTTAAATGCAGAACATACTGAAGTATTTGCCCTAACAAGGGCAGTTTGTTTCCACTAATGTGATCTGCACTTTGTCCAATCAAAAAGTAATACTTTGAAGAACGAGTTTTGATATTTTTACGAGATGGTTTATCGGTTGCTGCCATGGTAGTAAATTATTACACCTATTGTATCTACGATAATGATTTATGGTAAATATCTAAATGCAATATCAAAATAACATGTTATAACAGTTAAATAGCTCTGGTATCAACAACAGCCAAAATACAAAATTTTTGAAATTAGTTTAAATTTTGACTTTACGTGTTGCTCTGTTGCTTTTTTATGTGACAACTTCCAAGTTTAATTGCTTTACTTTTAGCGCTTTCTATAGTCATATATTACACTTTTTTAATATTTATATTGCTTGTCAAGTTATTTTGCTTTAAGAAAATCCTATTTTTAACATTCTTATATATTTTTATTTAAACTGAATTAATCATTTCAACATTTCCTATACGAATTGGTTTAAAAAAACAAGTGGCAATTATAACGTCATGATACACAATTGACGTCATCAAGTTTACTCTCAAAATGAAGCACATGCTTGTTGAAATCAAATACAATTGGTTTTGTTTTTCTATCTGCTCTGAAACTCAAGTTATAATAAACAAATCAAAAAATGATATCATCAGGGGATTCCCTTTTGAGCAAATTATGTGTATTATTTTAATCCTCATGAGGGAAAGCAAAGAGATGTTTTTTTCGAATTTTTTGCATGGGGGCTGTTCTTAAGGTCCAATGCACCATATAAGCTCCGAAAACATGCACTTTTTCAACATGACCTAAATTTGAACACCTCTACAGGGCAGTCTAGCACGAGATGGGAAAGGTCCTGTGATTTAGAACCACAGTTGCTGCATGAAGGAGTCTCGGCTCGACCAACCCTGTGAAGATAAGTGTTGAGGAGAGTGCTGTGCTCGTTGCAGCCTAAACGGGTGAGAGCACAGCGAGCGGAGCGAGGGAGAGTGAGCTCCTCGGGAGATACTGTAGTGATTTGGTGTAAAAAGAGACCAGATTGAACGCTGCGTCTCCAACTGGTGTAGAGGGATTGTCTTTGAGAGGAAATAAGGGGTGCGAGGGACACTGATATGTTCGAGGGATCAAGTGAGGCTCCGATTTTAGCTAGAGAGTCAGCTAAATCGTTACCTGGGAAGGAAGAGGGACCAGGTATCCATTACAAAGGGACTACCTTGGATTTAGATAGAGAATTGAGGAGGGATTGGGTATCGGATAGAGATTTGAGGGTTAAATATGGTAGGGAAAGCGAGGTAGCAGTGACACACTTTGAACACTTAATGTGTATCCCTGCCCCAGACCTCCAGGTACCTAATCGTCACTCCAGGCAGAGATATCGCTGTGGGATAGGGAGGAGAGATGGGAGGTAGCTGTGGTGTTGCAAAAGGAGGGGGTCTTTGCGAGAGCATGGGGATGAGAGGTGGAGTGAAATCGTGTAAATGGATGGGGTAGACAAGGGGGGTTAGAAGGGCAGAGGATTAAATGTTTACGAGCAAGATGTAGGTTAGGGGTAAGGTTATGAGATCGGGAGAAGAATCTCAATGAATCTTTCTTAAGAATTGTGCGGGGGTTAGAATTTGCTAGAGAGGCTAGGGGAAAGGTTGAAGGTAGTCGGAGAGCTCGTTCAAAGAAGGAGAGGGATTGGTGGGTGAGGGTGACGCGTAGTGGAGGAAGAAGTGCTTTTATATGAAGTAGAGGGATAGGAGTGGACAATAGACAGCCTGTGATTACTCGACAGAAAGATCTATGCATCCTCTCCACTGTGGTGATTTGGGTAGGAGATGAGAAGGGAAACCAGCCTGGAGAAGTGTATGTAAGGATGGGGCGAATGAAGACTTTATATAAGGTACGTAAGGACTCTTTTGATGGGCCCCAGGAGGCAAAGACGATAGAGCGGAAAGCACGGAATCGGCTGTGAAACTTTTTCCGTAAGGATAGGGCATGATGTTTGAGAGAGTGCGGTCGAAGGTTACACCGAAAAAGGTTGGATGAGGGTTAAATTTAAGAGGGTGTTAAGAATGTATAGAGAGGGTTGTATACATAATTGGTAGGGGTCTAGGTTGAAGAAGGATGTTTTACATTTGATGGGGTTGAGAGGGAAGCGCTACTTTAAGGATTATCCACCAGTCTATTGAGAGCAGCTTGTACTGTGGAAGTTGCACACTCAACACTAGGTAAGGAGGCCCAAATGGCTAGGTCATCATAGAATGAGGTTTTAACAGATGAAGGGAGGAAAGTAGGAAGGTTTTTGATGTATAAGGAGAAGAGAACTGGTCCAAGAACTAAACCTTGGGGAACTCCTCTTTGTAGACGGAAAGGACGACTGTATGAATTACAGATGCGAACTTTCGAACGACGATCTGAGAGATAGGATCGTATCCATTCGACAAAGCAAAGAGGAAGATCTAATGAGAGGAGTTTAGAGAGGAGGGCAGAATGCCAAACTGAGTCAAAAGCTTTCGCAAAATCCACAGTGGCGTGGACTGTACGACGTGCGCCTGGTTTAGATTGGTGGAAGGAATCTGCAATTGACTGTGAGAGGAGGAGAACCTGATCTACAGTCGATCTACCAGGTCTAAAACCAGCTGGCACGGGTGAGAGAGTGCCTTGTTCTAGAAAATAGGTTAGTCGTCCTAAAACCATTCTTTTAAAGAGTTTGGAGGTACAGAAAGTAAGAGAGATGGGTCTATATGAGGAAGGTTAGCAGAGGGTTTTCCCGGTTTGAGGATGGGGATGACTGTTGATTGTTTCCAGGTAGATGGGAAGGTGTGAGTTGACCAAGAAAGATTGAAAATATATAGAAGAAAGTGTATTGCTGATTGTGGAAAGTGGGTTAGAAGAGGGTAGGTAATTTGATCAGGGCCCGAAGAGGTTGAGGTCGAGAGTTGAGAGCGTCTGGTCAAGAAGAAAGAAAGAGAGGTGACAGTGAGACATTTAGTACATTTCATATGAATCCCTGCTCTTTTTTCCCCAAACCTCCAGGAAATCAACCATCAGTCCAGGCTGTGATGTCACTGTGTTGAAGGGTAGATAGATGAGATGCGACGGCATTTTGTATATGAAGATCAAGTGAATGGTAAAGAAAGAGGACTCAAGATAGAGTAAGAGGAAGGCAAAAACCAGAAAGGTTTAAAAAGACATAGGGTTAAAGGTGTTGGTGGTGAGGTTATTGGATCTGAAAAAGGATTTCCATGATCTCTTTTTGAGGCGAGTACGAAAAATATAGTGAGCAAGAGAGGCTAGAGAAAAGGATGAAGATAGTTGTAATGTAGGTTCAAAGTAAGAGAGAGATTGATGGCAAAGGATGACACGCAGTGAGCTGAAAACTACTTGTAGGCCTAGGTGTAAGATTGAAGCATTTGATAAACAACATGTAATAACTAGAAAAAAGTTTTTATTAACCTAAAATTTCAAAAAATTAACTTAAAAAAATCCAAAAAATTGACTTTATTGACTAGGCGTAAAAAAACTATTAATAAGTTATATTTTAGTGACTAGGTGTTGAAAGCCATATTAGAATTATTAATAGTTTTTTAACTGCACCATTTATAATAGTTTCTTAACTAATAGACTGATAACTCTCTAAAGAGGATCTGTAAATTATCTTCACGGAGATAATATGAGTGGAGACGAGAACGGAAACTAGCCTGGAGGAGCATAGATAAGATGGTAAAAATAAAACTTTGTATAAGTTAAAAAAAAGATTCGTTAGAGGGATACTAGGAAGCTGAGGCAATATAGCGGAAGGCACAAAATCGGTTATAAAATTTCTTCTGCTAGGATAAAACGTGATGTTTAAAAGAGAATTTGGTCAAAGATTATACCAAAAAAGGTCGGTTTTGTATTAAAGCTAAATAGGCTGTTGAGAATTAAGATGAATTGAGTTTAAGATGGAATTTATAAGGGGTGTATGCTGAAAAAAAGGACTCACCTTTGAGGAGGTTAAGAAGTGAACGCCACTTTGAGAACCATTCCACCATTTTGTTGACGCCGTCTGGACGGCTGCAGTTGCTCGCTTAACGTTTGGGGAGGAGGCCCATGTGGGAAAATTGGTGGCGTAGAGAAAGACTTGTTTAGTTAAAAGAAGAGAGGCAGTAAAATTATTAATGAAAAAGGAAAAAATGACTGGTCCGAGAACTAACCGTCCGACTGGTCCAACTTGTAGAACACATTTACGAACACCGAAAGGAAGACTATAAGAACTACAGATTCATACTTTCAAACGGCGATTTGAAAGATAAAATTGCGTCCATTCGACAAAACAGAGCAAAACACCAATAGAAAGGATTTAATGAAAGAACAGAATGCCAGACTAAGTCAAAAGCTTTTGCAAAATCCCCACTGGCGAGGACAGTACGTGCATCTGGTTTAGATTAGTAAAAAGATTCTGCAATTGACTGTGAGATGAAGAGAGCCTTATTTACAGCAATCTACCAGGTCTAAAACCAGCTTGTGGGGGTTTGAGAATATTATTGTACTCAAGAAAATAGGTAAATTGTCTAAGAACTTTTCTCTCAAAGAGTTTGGAAGTCCAAGAAGAAAGAAAAGTAGGTAATAAGAGAAGGGAGAATCAGAAGGTTTGCCTGATTTAAAAATAGGACTCGTGATGAATTGTTTTTAAACTGAAGGAAAGGTACCCGTAAACATTTTTCATCTAGCCAACGTTGGCGAAAGGCAGTTTTCCAGCAGCAGAAATGTTGGCAAGATGATGGCGTTCAAAGTTGGCCCAGAGTTGAGTGCACCAAAATCATATTTTCCGCCAACACGGAAAAACTGCGCTTTGCCAGCATTTAGCCAACACTAAAATTCCAGACGCTGTAGAGCAGGGATGTCAAACTCGCGGCCCGCGGGCCGCATGCGACCCTCGGAGCTCTCCAATCCGGCCCTCAAGCATCCATCAATAATTGTCATATTTTGTAAGGTTTTTCAATTTTTCAGAATCAATATCAATAATTGTCATAATGAAATGCAAAAAATTGGCATGTAAATGTCATTTAATATTTAAAAAAATAACAACACCTCATCCGGCTCATAAATTACGTCGCAATATATGTCGCAAACTACACCTAACTAAAAATATGCTATAAAAATAGATTGAAAATTGCATGCGGCCCTCGACACAATTCCCAACATGCAATGTGGCCCCCAGAAGCCCGCGAGTTTGACACCCCTGCTGTAGAGAGTTGGCTAACTATGAATGCCCAGCGCATTCTACTCGAATGCCCAGCTCACGCTATGGATTTGTATATAAATGTAGACTGCATTGGAATCTTTCATTTTTGTGGTTTTATTAGCGACGTAGTTGCTATATTCGTCCTCCTTCTTCATGGTTTCGAGTGCGTTGATTGCGTGTTGGTTGATGTTGTTTGAACGACGATTGACGTTGGTGATGAAGCCAGCATACATGTGCGTCCCGTGACCAATTTCCAGGGTGGTGTAAACTTCTGGGAGGGGCAGAATTATGCAAAATTGCAGCTTATATAGCAAAATTAAAGTATTTCTTAATAAAAAGTCAATTTCCAGGGGGTATATGCCTGCTTTGCCCCCCCAGCGGACGCCCATGCTAGCATAGGTAATTAACTAAGAACTATTTTTAATTCAGCAAATAGAAACGCTTAAAAAACAAATTATTAATAAAAATTTTAACTATTTCAAATAAAATTATGTGCATTTCATATGGAGCATTGTGCAACACGCACCGGGCTGCAATTTTCAATTTTGTATTCAAGGAATTGTAATCTACATATTTTCAATCTATCAAAAATCCAAATTTTTTTCTCTTCTCAAAAAATTCTCATTCAGCTCTTTATAGTTTAATCATATTTATTTTTTGGTACATTTGCAAATCAAGCATATTTATTTTTCGGTGCATTTGCAAACGCTATATATGAAACAGATTGGTTTGTTTATTATCTTTAAGAAGTCTCTAAAAAAAGCTTTGCCATGACAAATAACATGGAGTGCTCCTTGATCGCTTCAAGAGCTGAGTGATAGAATTTTTATGAGCACAGAAAAAAATTTTGGATTTTTGATCGGTTGAAAATATGTAGATTACGATTCCTTGGGTACAAATTTGAAAATTGCCACCGGGCTCATGCCGCTCAAGTAAAATTGATTCATTTAGACTTGAACAAAGGAGAACAAAGTTACATTGGCCTTTTGTTGGCAGAGTTGGCAAATAGTTGGCAGCTTTTCCGACATTCTATTGTCATCCAAAAACTGTTCGAATTTTTTTCAACTATCAGACCATAGAGACTAACATTTTTTTTATTCTTTTTAAACGTTGAGGCTTAATAAAAGCATATAGGCTATCCCTCATCAAAAAATGTTCTATTATTTAACAATCAAAGCAATTGAAATTTCATCAAGCAAAGAATTGTAGCAGAAGTACATTACTTATTGTCGCTGCTTTGTAAAAAGCTTGCATCAATATTTAACACAAACAACTGGTAATGTCTTTAAATAAAAAATTTTGGCCAACTTCTTACCAGCGTATCACCAACTTTGTCACAGAAGAGACAGCCAATGCTGCCTTCAACGTTGACCCAACACATTACCAGCAGCTGTAAACACGAATTTTACTAAGCAAAGAAAAGTGACAAAAAAGCTTTTTTAGGGTAAATTTAATTTTTTTTCCACTTTTGTACTTAACGCAACAAATAGAACAAACTAGAACTTAAAAATAAATCATCCGCAGAAAGTTGGCACTGCTGGTAAATGTTGGCAATTTTGGCAACTTTCTCCCAACCCACCCGCGCTAAAGCCAACGTTGGCCCGATGATAAATGTTTACTGGGAGATGGCTGTGGAGAGTTCAAGAGAAGAGAATGGTGAGCAGAAAGTGGAGTGCAGGGTGTTGCAGTGTGCAGTTCTGACACGATTCATCTGAGCTTTCTCGGTGCTTCGAAAAAGTTTTGGGGTTTGGGTAGAGAAATGGGACTGTAGATGTGAAGAGATATTGTTGGCACAACCTACAGGGGTATGGCAACTTGGGAAGTTGGGGAGGGGGAGCCAGAGATGGAGCGAAGTAGAGAGAAGACTTCACGGGGACGGGTTTTAGGAGAAAGGCTAGAGCAAATGTTCTGCCATGACTTGGCTTTAGCCTTAGAAATCACAGTGGAGGTATATCTGGAAGTAGCGATATAGTGCTGGCGGTCTTCTTCGGAACAGTGTGCCTTTGCAAATGCCTTTCGGCGTTTTGCGACGGCATCTGCGACTTCAGGAGACCACCAGGCTTTAGCAGGGCGGTTGATGCTGCTGAAAGGAATGGATGAAGTGGCAGCATCAGTGAGGAGTTTGGTAAAGGTGTGGGTGGCTTCAGAAAGAGAAAGTGTTGTAAAGTTAGAGGGGGAGGGCAGTGGGTATCAATATAGGTAAGGTAATCGTCCCAGCGAGCTTATTGTAGTTAAATGAAGGGGTGCTGGATAGAGTTAATTAAAGGGGAGGTAGGAATAGTGATAGAGATGGGAAGATGATCTGAACCGAGGTCTGGAAGAGTCTACCATGTGCATTTAGAGGCTATTTGGGCAGGAATTAGAGAGAGATCAGGGGAGGAGCGGTTTCCGGTGACACGGTGTAGTAGGGTATGATGTTCGGGGTTGTTAAGAGGTAAAAGATCAGAAAAAAGGAGCCAGTCGAACGTATCTTTGCCTGATTGGTCTTCCGGTGAGTGGGAGTCCCAGGATGAATGATGGCTGTTAAAGTCGCCAAAGATGTAAGTAGTGGGGAATGATGGTAAGAGGAAGGGTGAGAAGGATTTTGGGTGAGAGTCGGAGGCAGAAGAGCGGATAGAAGGGACATAGACATTAAAAAGATGTATAGGTGAGGCTCCTTTTATTTTAACTGTGATAGCTCGGATCTGGGATCGAGGGAGGAGAGGGATTGTGTGGAGAGTGAAGAGTAGGTTAGACTGTTTTTGACAAGTATGAGTACACCATCTCCTAGGTTTCCC
Source organism: Diplosoma virens (assembly GCA_963680785.1). Classification (NCBI taxonomy): domain Eukaryota; kingdom Metazoa; phylum Chordata; class Ascidiacea; order Aplousobranchia; family Didemnidae; genus Diplosoma; species Diplosoma virens. The sequence goes on along the minus strand of OY796886.1, from coordinate 43,887,764 downwards.
GTAGAGTTGGTGGTTTCTTTCCATGTCATAGAACGGTTCTTTTGGAGGGTTTTGTAGTCGGGTATGCGGAAAGTGGAGTCAGAGGAGAGGTGCGACTCTTGCACGAAGATGAGATCGTACTGATTTTGAGAGAGAAAGTGTGTGAGCTCAGTATGATGGGGGCGAATCCCATTAGTGTTCCACTATAGGATTCGAAGGTTGTTTCGAGAGGGAGAGGAAGGATAGAAAGAGGATTGTGTGAGAGGAGAGATGGTATGTTGGGTTTGAGGAGGAGGTATAGTTGACGCTGAGGGAGGGTAATTAAAAATTAGTTGGGGGTGGTTCGGAAGGTTGGTGGGGTTATTCGTGGTTGTTTTGGGGTGAGGGTTCATTTTTGAAGATATTGTTTTGTGGGTGTTTATGAATGAGGATGGGGGATTTGGAGTGTTTATGGATGAGGGTACAGAGTTGGGATGTAAGAGGGAGGGGGGAGTTGAGAGGAGGATGGGCACATTGGGCAAATCCAAGAGTGTTCCCGGAAAATTTTACAGAAGTCAGCGAGAAGAGACCAGACCAGGAGAGGTGTACCCAGAAAGAACAGTTGGTACATTGTACCAATCTGTTTCCCCAGGTAACTCTACGGGAGCAGACAGAGTCTATAGGGCCAGAGTTTGGATGAATGTTACCGCTGATGCCTAGGAGCATAAGAATGAGACTCAGCGGTGAGTGGGATAGGTAAAGAAGAGGTTTGGGGTGGAAGAAGGGACTAAGAAGAGTTGTCAGAAAGAAAGTAGATGAAATAGGGGTGCGGTCAATTGGGTTTAAGAATGCTGTTCATATGTGACCATGCATTGGACAGCAGGGAAAAAAATGAGAAAAGTTGTCAGGGTAGAAACGCCTGAGGATGAGACCTTCGGGGAATCGACAAGCCATTTCGACCCTCCCCATTGCAGGGAAGGGGACTGCACCACCACGTTGAGGTGCCTTGTCGTTGGTGCAGTGTAGGGGACTTCGCTCTGAACGACGTTATGCAGGCGTATTAAAGTCAGTTGTTTATACTGCAGGGTGTGTGCACTTTTTATACCCCATTTAGACTGGCAACTTACCTGCGTATATGACAAATAAGGTATGGCAAATTGCAACTGTGCAAGTCTTTTTAATTTTTACTTCTTTTTTACTTTGCTTCATGGTATAACGTTATAACTTGGGCTCGCTAAAGTCAATAAAGTCTTTTTTTTAGCTTATAACCTTATGAAACTTAAACAACTTCATAGGTTCCGTTGTTACGGTTTTATACAGTAGATCAGAACAGAATTAAGTCAAAATTTTGAATAAAGTTAAACAATTTGTCAAAATTTTATCTTGTCTAATTTTACACACAAAAACCAAATTTTTGCTTATTTTTGCAATTTTTGGAGCAGCTCATTTTATAGTGCACCAGCTCATTTTATAGTGCACCTAGGTATTCTGAAACAGGGGCCAAACCAAGCCCGAAACGAATCCGTGAACCGGTATCAACCATTATATTCTTTAAACCTCAATTAAAACGGAACCCGAAAAAATAAAATTTGCTGAATCTGAACCGGAACTTTACTTTAAATCTTTTAACCTGATAATCTCTTTTACACCGCGATCCATTTTGCAATCAAATGTAACTTAACGACCCCCTTTTTTCAAATAAGCTATTTAGGTTATTTCATGCGTTAGTAAAGCCGCATTAAATAAAAAAAATGATTTAAAACAATTCACTCTGTTAAATAAAACTCATTGATTAATTTTGACATTTATAAAACAACACTCTAATATGACTTGTGTCGCATCTTATTGTGGCGGGCTCTAGCATCCAGAGCAAACCAAATATTTTACTCTACAATTTATTTATTCCTGAATTTGTTTTTATGTTTCATATTTATGTAATATTATGCAAAACCATTTATATTTACTTAATGTTCATAATTTTTCTCAAAACAAATTTATAGTAAGATTTTTGTCAAGTAATCCTGTTATTATGGCCATGAATCAAATATCGATGAATAATTATTTTAAGTAAACTTTGAAAATAATAATATAAATATGGTTTTTTTTAAATGTATTTTTTAAATTGTTTGTCAAAAACTTCAGTAACCCCGAGAAAAAAGCCAAACAACCCACACGGGGTTGCGACTCCCAGGTTGAAACCACTGCTTTAAACAGAACCGTTTCGGCGCTCTGATTTTAATTTTATATAAGCTTAGATTAGTGTTTCTCATCTCAGTGTTTTTCGTTTGCGGCACATTTTTGGAATTCTATGAATGTCGCGGGACTTTTTAGACCATTTTTATTAAATTTTTGTTCCCAAAATCAGGTGATTTCTAAAAAAAGGTTGGGTCCAGATTTCACCCAGAATTGGGTCCAGATTTCTAGCTGTCATCCTTAAAATCAGTTGTTTTCTAAAAATATCGTTGTTCTACCCGCGGTACGTAATTGGTATCTTCCAAAGTTCGCGGCGCACTTGAGCTAGGATTCTTGATTTCCGACCCCAAAATAATGTAATCTCTAAAAAAACATCGTCGCCTAAATTCACGCTCTCTCGTGTTGATTTTCTTCCCAGAATCAGTTTTTTCTAAATATAAACGGTCTTCGCTCCGAATCCGACTTGTTTTACGTTCAAAAACCGCAAAATTCGACGTCCCTAAATAATTTTTGTTCGAAATGTTTCGCGGCACACCTGGAAACCTCCCACGGCACACAGGTTGAGAAACACTGACCTAGATGAATCACAATTTGTATTAGAACTTGCCACATTTTATTTGGTCACTGACTTGATATGTGGCAAAACAGAGACGTCATAAACAATCATCTATAGGCGATAAATCAAAGCAAAACATTGGTCACGTGACCTAAATAAAGAAAGCGCAGTGGCAAAGAGATTCTAATTTATGCTAAAGCAGTAAAATGACAGATTTATTAAAATGGAGACGCACCAAAACTAACCAAATAAATTCATAAACAAAAATCAGATCCTAAGACTATGATGATTATTTTAAACTTACTCAATATTTTAGTAAACATGCACAACTACTTCAGTAAACATACACATAAAAACGCATTACGGAGTTAGTTTTTAACTAATGGCCGCTAGTGAGTCATTGTAGTAGATAAATTATGTATTAGACGTTAAAAAAAATAAAAAATTTTATTGATAATGTGCTTTTTGCTCCTACCGATTGCAATCGAACAAAATGTCACCATTTTTTAAAATCGAATTTAAACAGAAATCATGAAACATTGCAGCCCTATTGATTATTTTTAATCTTACTTGCATGCAAATAAACTTGTAAAACAAACCCACCAAAAAAGCTATTCTCACAATAAAGCTGCTAACAAAATTGCATAATCAACAATTTGTACTAAAAGCGAAACATTAAGCGGCTTGGTTATAACTCCTTCGTAAATTTGTAACGGAATGACCCGAGTAGATTTTAAAGGGCGGCCCTGTCCAACAAATTAACCATCAAGATGCTCTTTAAAAAAGGGTCTTCACTTTTGAAATGTTGTGTGCGCAGATCTTTTTTTAAGTGCGCTAATTTATGCTTGTCAACAATAGAGCCACATCTGGTTCGCGAGCCTTAGGTTCCCAACACACGGTGTACGTCATTACGAATAAAAAAAAATCGCTGTCGTTGGCCACTTAAAGAATGTATAATCTTCCATAGTTTATTGCTATTGTTTTTATTGTTTAGTACTAAATTGTTATAATAATTACGTTTGGCCTTTTCAATCATCTGATGTAGCACATTACGATAACGTTTATATTTATCTAACTTTTCCATATCACAATGTCTAATAATATTTTTAAATAATCTGTTTTTATATCTAATTAATTTAATCAAACCAGCTGTAAGCCAAGGTTTTAAAATCTTAGCTTTATTGCGAAAGGAGTTGCTGGTATAATAGTATAATATATTTCATTAAAACAAAGAATTTTTATTGCAATAGAAAATGTATTTTTATTAAAGGGTGTTTCGATTGCTAGGAAAATATAGAATTTCAAAAAAGTTTAGAGTTTATGCAAATATAGCTTAAAACATCAAAATTTGTTTTTTTAAGTAGGTTCCAAAGCAAACAAAAAAAGTTGTTTGTGAGCATTGCCATCATATATACTGTCATATCTACTATTCATTCAGTTCAGTCTTTTTTGTTTCTGCTCCAACACATGATCAAAGTACAATGAAATGTTAAAAGGTTTGTTAGTTGCTTTTAGACGAGGTCAGAAAAAGGAAGAAGTACCAAAATGAGTTGACGTTGTGACTTGCTAATTAACGATGAAAAATGTGACCGATTGTATCATATAGAAGCAAGGTTGCTCCACCTTATTATTAGATTGTGTGAAAAAATATGAAGAAAAAAAAAGAGAAAAAAAAATACAAAACCGAGTTCATTTGCTTATTATGCTTCCGTGAGTGCGGTGCATAAATGGGATTATGGCAAAGTTTGGCTCGAGAAATATGATCTATAAGTCTTTAAGATTAATCCTTAAAAAAATGGTCCAGACGGTAGGTGCTTTCTCGCAGCCTGGAGTAAGTCTGTTCATTGTTGTTAAAGATGACAGACCGAAACCGAACCTACCAAAACGAAAGGGTATCCACCCATTCCGATGTTCAGTGTGGGTCTGCTAGTCGGCAAACGTGTTTTTCAAGACGGGGCAATGAATGGATAAAACTGCCCTTTTCAGGGCACATTGGCAACAAGTTCCGAAGACCCACTATTCTTCAGCTGAACATCGAAGGCCTCACTGCAAGCAAGATGAACGTTCTTCATCACCTCGCTATGCAGTCTGAGGTACTCGTCATCCTACTGCAGGAGACCTACTGCACTGATGCAGAGAAGTTGGTAGGCCTACTTCCAAACTTCCAACTAGCTGGGTCTTCTTTAAGCAGGAAGCATGGTCTTGCCACGTTTGTCCACGAGCGACTGAGATACACGCTTTTGGACCAATCTCCACTAACATCAGAGATCGAGTGGCTATGTGTGGACGTTGATGGTTATAAAATAGTCAACGTCTACAAACCACCGCCAACGCGATTGCGAAACCTGGATCTCCCAGTGTTTCCCACCCCTGTCTTTACGCTGGCGATTTTAACTGTCGTCATGCTGACTGGGGTTACGATGACAACAATCCGGATGGTGAGTACTTGGCTGGCTGGGCAAGTATTAATTGTCTTGCCCTCCTATATAATGCCAAGGACGCTGCCAGTTTTTATTCCGGCCGCTGGAACACTGGCACCAATCCAGACCTAGCTTTCGCTAGCGTAGGTCCAAGCAGTCGCTTACCGGATAGACATGTCCTTGAAAATTTTCCCAGGTCACAACATCGACCTTCGCTTATTACACCACCAAGGTTTGCTATGGCAGTGCCAAGCATGCCTGTTAAGCGATGGAACTTCCGCAAGGCCAAATGGAGTCACTACATTGCTTTGACGAATAAATTCGAAAAGACTTTGTTGCCGCCTGATTCACTTGATGTGGATACGGCTTACCAGGACTTCTGTAACACCATTAAGAAAGCAGCCAAAAAGACTATCCCACGCGGGTATCGAAACAACTCTATTCCGTGTTGGGATGCAGAGTGTAAATCCCTCTATAAAACTTTTCTGCAATCTCCTCAGGGAGTCGACTCAAGCTTGGCTGCTGCAGCTCTGCTTGCCAAGCTTGACAGAAAGCGGAGGGATCGATGGTCCGAAGCAGTTCGGAGCATTGACTTCTCACACTCTAGTCGAAAAGCGTGGAGTATTTTGAACAACCTTACTGGTAGGTCACGATACTCTCCTCGTCACTGTCCCGTTTCAACCGATGCTATTGGATCTCAGCTGGTTAGAAATGGGAAATACGAGGTCGTTGATCGCAAGTCGTCTCGACTTGTCTCTCAAGAAGTGTCTGACCTTTGGATGGCCACAACACCAGACGCAGTAAATATCTCTGACAATTTTTCACAGAGAGAACGTACTTCTGCCCTCCAACATTTAAAACCAGGTAAAGCTCCGGGATCTGATTCCATCTGCTCAGAGCTTATACTCCATGTTGGAACTGCTTTGAAGTCCTGGTTACGTGAGTTCCTTTCTTCCTGTTTGCGCCGACTCAAAGGCCGATGACGTATTTATCGATCTGACAGCTGCTTATGACACTGTCTGGCACCATGGCCTTACCTGCAAGCTGCTGAGACTACTTCCGGATAAGCACATGGTCGGAATGATTATGGAGCTTGTCCGAAATCGAAGTTTCACCCTTACCACAGGTGACAACAACCAAAGCAGTCTACGCCGTCTTCTAAACGGCGTTCCTCAGGGATCGGTCTTGGATCCCCTCCTATTTAACATCTATACGTACGATCTTCCTTCCATGATTTCCAGAAAGTTTGCTTATGATGATGATTTAGCATTGTTGCACTCTTCTGGAAACTGGAAGGACTTGGAGGGGACTCTAAGCTAAGACATATCTACACTTTCAGTGTATCTCCAGACTTGGAGGTTGAAGCTCAGTCACACTAAGTCGATGACGACAGCCTTTCATTTAAATAACCGAGAGGCCAAACGTGAGCTAAAGGTCTACAACAACGGTAGACTTTTACCGTCCTGTCAACCCCTACTTATCTTGGGGTAAAACTGGACAGATCGCTCACGTTTCGTCACCATTTAGTGGCAGTGCGCAAAAAAACTATCCTCACGCGTCACACTGCTGAGACGACTCGTGGGCCCGGGATGGGGTGCTGGTGCTAAAACACTTTGCATAGCCACCTTATCTCTAGTCTACTCAGCAGCTGAGTACTGTGCGCCAGTCTGGTGTCGCAGTGCTCAACTCGCCTTATCGACAGTGTCTTGAACGACGCCTTGCGCTTAGTTACTGGATGCCTGCGTCCCACTCCAACGGACCACCTTACCTGTACTCTCAAGCATCCAGTAAGCGGAGCTTAGCCGATTGGAAGCGACACTCTCCTTGGCTTACCGTGGATCTCTAAACCCCGATCATATCTTGTATGGTCTTTTACGTGGGTCCTCAGATACTCGCCAAGCGAGAATAAGATCCAGACACCCGTTTGTGCCAGCTGTGCGGAATCTTTTGGACACCCTTGCCAGACTTGGCATCCGCGCTTCTGAATGGACAAATCACAAATGAAAACGGAGTATTGTGAAAATGCTTCCAGGCTCCGTGCTTTTGTGCCCGGGACCGGTGCCAGGCCTGTTGGGATGGGCTTACCCCGAGCAGCTTGGATTAAGCTCAACCGCCTGCAGACTGGTATTGGGCGATTCCATTCGTCCATGCACAAATGGAGTCTCGCTCCTTCACCGAATTGCGAGTGTGGCGCCTCTGACCATGTTCTAACAGAGTGCCCTATACATCGGCACCACATGGAGCATGAGGTCTGACGGTTTTGGATGACAAAACTCAATACTGACTTAATAACACCACTGCCAGCTTACTTAATAACACTGATTCAGGCGGTGCAACAGTCTGGATTAGTAAAAGAATAAACTCTCGGGCCCAGTCCTGTTTGTGTCTGACCTGGAGTGGATACCCTTCCAACGGCGACACGACGACGAGTCCTTAAAATATTGCTAAAAGCATGAACATATTCCACCAGTCCAACAGGCAAACAAACTCACTGAAAGAAATCCTGTTCGGGATCAAAAGATCATTTCTCGAACAAAAAACCTCAGTAAAGAAAAACAAAAGCATTGACAACCTTAGTAATAAAAAAAAACACAAAAACAACATAAAAAAGTTATTCAAAAAAGGCTTATTCAAAAACCCACCAAAACCGATGCAAAGTAATAATAATAACTAAAATTTATAAAAATTGTTCATGTAGAAACAAGAGTGGTTTTGCAAAATTTTCCTCGAGTCTTTTCTTGACCACCGTAAAATTGAAGATTTTTGAATTATTCAGTTGTTTTCCTGAAACACAAGAAAAAGAAGACTAGCAAAAGACATTAAATGATGACCTACGTAAGAGTTGATAAGTTTGATTGTTGTTCAAGGAAGAATGTTTTAGATTTTTTAACAAATGTACTCAAGGATTTACATAATTTTATCTTTTCAGGTAACTCATTCCAAATTTTTGGTCCAATTATTAATTGTTTTGTTTCTGTTTTTTGCATGATATACATGTAGATATGATTTGAGAGTTACTTCTAGTAATTACAGTGGACGCTTTTGCTGTCGGTAATTGTTTGAGGAATGACTTGTACATCTCCGGAAGCATCTCCGGAATATCTTGGTAAATATCTTGGCATCTCCGGAAGAAGGTCGGGGTAATTGCTTACCCTATGTATAGCGCCTCCGTCGCTTTCCTGCGAGTCAAGAGGATAAATATAGAGATAAAAATTTAAAAAAACAAAAAAAACATGCAAATTGAAATATTTAACTTATAGAGTTATTGTATAAGCCTATTAAGAATGTTATCTTTTGTTATTTCTTTGTTGTGTTTATTTGCAAGATTCGTACGAATTATTATATAAATAAACTTGTTCCAGATTTTTTGTAATTTATTGGGTAACACAGAGTGTCCATAGCACCAAGTTATAATGCAATACCTAATATGACTTAGAATTAATGAATAAAAAAATATAAGTAGTGCTTCTAGGGTCAGAAAAGGCTTTACTATCATTACTGCGTGTAGCGATAAATTTAGTTTTGTATGTATGTATGTATGTACTGTATGTACTGTACGCACTACTTACGTATGTACTTATGTACGTGTGTATGTGTGTACGTATGTACGTATGTATGTTTTTTTATTTCTCAGCCGCAACAGCACAAACCAAAGCACAAAAACACAATAAAAGCTGAAAAAAAGGAAGCAGTAAAAAACGATATACGTACGTTGTATGACATGCAAACAATACATTGTATAGATATAACAAAGTCATTATAATTAGCATGCTGAATAGCATTGCTATGCGATCTTTCCATGTTAGGCTTTCATTAAACATAACACTTAACCAGGGGCGCCGGAGTTTTTTTGCCAGGGAGGGCAAAATTTAAAAAAAGGGAACTTTTTTTTATTGGAAAGGCACTGTCAACAAAAGCAAATTTTAATAATCATCCTGCAATTTGAAACTTTTGTTGACATGATAGAATTTCAGTTTACACAGGACAGACGGGTATCTCAGAAAAGTTTTATTTTGCTAGTCTGTTATTTTGGTTCGATCAATTTTTTGGCCAATGTCAACTCTTTTTAATAAACCTAGAGTTCAAAATCTTAATCTTAAGGTGTGCTGCATCTTGCAAAGGCCTTTAAGTTGACTCTGCCATGACCACTATAGCCGCAGTAATAGCCTATTTTACACAAATTTTTCTCAATTAAGCTAGACATTCAAAAAATACAACTCTATTAACTGGTTACTAAACCAAAAGCTATCCAACATAGGCTAACCACAATTAAACTTTTGTCAAAAGCACTCAAGCTAGTTTCGAAAACAGCATTCAACAATTGCGACGTCCATGCATGGCAACTAAAAGCAGATATAAATACAGAACGAATGCATTTTGCTTGGGAATATCACAAAAAATGTTCTTCACATGCTAATCAGTGAATAGTCTTTATAGTTACCCACAACAGAACGCTGGCTAAAACATTGCCTGTCTCCTGCCCCCCCACTTCTGGCGCCCCTGTACCTAACAACCTGATTGAGGTGACTCTTTCAATTTGATTTTTTCTAATAATTAAAAATGATTCTTTCGACAATGTTTTTGTGGTGCGAGAGCTGAATAAAATGTATTTTGTTTTTTTGGCATTAAGGGAAAACATAATTGCTATTAGTCTGTTGTCAATGTTTTTGAGCTCTTCATTTCCTTTTTGAAATATTTAATTATTATTTTTTGCACTAAGGATGACAGCTGTATCATCAGCAAAAGACAAGCTGTTGCTACATTTGAGACATTTTGAGCAATCCTTAATGTAAATTATAAACAAGAAGGGACCAAAAATTTAGCCTTGAGGTACTAAGGAAGAAATAGGTTCTATGTTTGAAATACTTCAATTAAAATCAACTTGTGGGTTCTTTCAAATAACTAATCTTTATACCAATTATGAACTGTGCCACTCACATCATAATGATGCAATTTATTCAGTAATAATTCATGATTAAATTTTTTTATATTAAATTTATTTATTAAATATTTGATTAAATTTATTAAATATTAAAAGTGTCAAAAGCTTTCGATCGGTTAAAAAAAATTTCAAGGCAATTCATTTTTTTTTCAAATGATAATAAAATTTGATCAGTAAGCATATGTTTTTTAAACAATTGATCTCAGCACTTATGGTTAAACAGAACAAAGGTGGTTCAGTCAAGCTGCATCTGAAACTACAACAGTTCATATCTATTTTAAGAATTGCCAATAAAATAGAGATATCTTTTTAATGAAGTAGAATTTTATAAACTAACTCAATGAAAAATATTAAATGCAAACTGAAATAAAAATAAAAAATCTCATCCGGTTAGGCTACACAGTTCTCATCCGTATTAAGCAAAACAATTATGAATTATGATAACTTTATTTATCTATTTGAAGATTAACTAACTCACATCTAGATTACTCTGGTAGCAGTAGCCTAAATTGCTAAAAAAAACAGTTAATTTTAGCTATTTTTGATTTTCTGACAGTTAGGAGGGAGTGGGGCCCGGCTGGATACTGGGTACAGTGGGACATTGTAGTTTGAAAAAAAAGTTGGAAACTCTGAAACTTCAAACTGCATACATAGATATATTTCACCATAGAGCATTCACTCGTGTTAGTTTATAAAAATTAATTATTGTAAAATAAATGTGGTAGATGAATTTTGCTTTTGAGGGTAGGTAAGTAATTTTGGAAAGGGTATATTTCAACCTGTTTTTACCTTAGCTTTAATTAAATTTTTCTCACTGTTGATACATTTTAGAATTTGGTTAATTTGCTATCTTATACCATAAAATAATTTGAGGTAACTTTTAAGTTTTTGCCACCATCTTGAAAAATAAAAAAAAAATTCTGGTTGGGGCACAATCGGACATCTATATAATCATCAAAAGGCACAGCCAGACATTGTCCGACTGTGCCTTTTGATGATAATATAGATCTATTTTGCACAATAGCTTATTCCATTTAATTTATCAACAACTAGTAATTAGGCTTGACATTATAACTATTTTTATTAAAGTTTAAAACTACAATTTTTAAGTTACATATGATCCATAAATTGTAAAAATTTTTCTTAGTTTTGATGATATTTATTATTATGAAAATTATGGTAAGAAATAGACAAAGGAAGTCTACCATTGGTACGTTTACCAAAAAAAAAGCTATGACTCCAACCAATATCATAGCTGAGTTTAAAAAGATTGGCATATTCCCCTTAGATGAACACATTTTTGATGAATGCGATTTTTACCTTGTCTGGTCACTGATCAACCTAATGATGCATCAACAAGCATCAGACATTTAGAAGAAAACGAAAGCTTCTACAATGTTGATTTTGACCGAAAAGATTTAGGGTCGCTTAATGATGTTGAGAACCAAAATCTGGAAATATTCCAAAATAATTTTTTATTTCCAAAACAAGTAATTGGTTATCCAAAAGCTCCCAGAAGAAAAAAAATTGATAGCAGAGAAGAAAAAAAGGTTGTAGCATGATTTTAACGGACACACCACAAAAGAGCTTTTAAAAAGTTGTAAAAAGATTCAGAAAGCACCAAAACGGGGAAAGCTAAAAACACTAGAAAACATCTATATAGAAACAAAAGTTCAAACATTGATAAGATACAGATTCTTCTGTCAGATCATTCATCTGACAACTTTTCAGACCTTTGTGATGTTGAAAAAAATCTCCTTGTCCCAGACTGCACTAATGAGCCTGCAATAGGTGACTATGTGCTAGTTGAATTTAAAACATTATGTTGGTCGGATCACCAAAAACAAGGATTTTGAAGGCGATTATGAAATTTCTTACATGCGGAAGAAACGCAATGTTACAGAGTTTTTTTCCTGAGGCCACTGATTTGGCTTCAGTAAAGGAGAAAGACATTAGGGATGTGTTGCCTGCATCCAAGGAATGTGGATCGACTAGTCGTCAAAGATCTTCATTGAAATTCGATTACGACTTTTTTTTTCTTCAATGTAGATTAATAATTAATTAATGCTTTCTGCTCAGCACCTTTCATGCCTATTATTCAATGTATGTTATTAATGTATAAATTATTTTCAAAGAAATCCGGATCTATTTTAATACATAGACACGCCTTTATTTTGATATAATCCGGATCTATTTTAATACATAGACACCCCGACACATTTTCCTTTTCGACACACTTTTTCGTTATCTGCTGCTGCAGTAAACTTTTTGATTGTTTATTTTCATTGTTTGGAGAATGCAAGCACAAACCACGCTGTAATATTTTGTTATTTTGCTTAATTTTAATTATTCTTTTTCCTTGTCCGATAGTGCCCTATGCTTAATCCGATTGTGCCCCATACATTGGGCACAGTTGGAAAGAAAAATCATTTTTTTAAATGTGCTCGTAACTTTTTTTGTGAGTTTAAATCTGTAAAAATATACTTGCATATGATAGATTTATTTGTATAAATTATACAAAAAAAATTTGGTCAGGATATAACTTGTAAAAAAAGCTCTACAGCAAAAAATGTAATTTTTGTCCGACTGCACCCCACTCTTCCCTACTATTTTTTAACATAGTTTTATCTTTTCTGACTACTGTTACTGTGTTTTTATTATCTTAATTTAATGTTGATTTTTAATTGGTTTAAAAATAATTAGGCTACTAATATTTTGTGCTGTTTTTCATCATTGCAATTTTTATATTTTTTGACTATAGGACAACTTTGCAGGCTTTACTCAAAGTAAACTTAAAACGTAAGCTTACCGATAACAATTTACTAAATTTACTGGTCTCACAACATTGTTTTTTTTTGTGATATACCTATTTAGAGTAGAAACAACAGAGAAAACAATACCAAACAATTCGGTAATTTACTGGCTGCATTTTTAACTGACTGACTGGTTAACTTACTAGTATTAGCTAACTACTCGAAAGATTTTGTTTTTTTAATGGACAGGTCCAGAATTCGAACCATGAAGAGTGAAGAATACCTGAAGCAGGCATAATCATTTATCAGAATTTTTATTTGTTGGCATTTCGACTTCTTAATGATTGCTTAAAAAAATAATGGGCTCCGACTATCGGACCCGAAACATCCGATCCGATTCTAACCTGCAATAAATAACAATTCGGATTATCCGGCTCCGACCAAAAACCACCACAGTCCGGATCCGGTCCGTACTCATCTCTTTTGTCCACTGGTCAGCGCGGATACCTAGTTCGGCAAAGTTTTTTAATTGCTTCCGCGGGAGTTAAAATAAACGGGCGGTTAGACCTTAGTCTCACTTAACAAGCACTGAGGACTGTAAGATGGTGACTGAATGTGAGCTATCCATTCAGTTTTAGCTAAAGATAAGACGGAACCAGACATAATAGTAAAATGTTTGTAAAAAGAACCATTTTTGTTAAATTAACTGTACTTCAGGCGAATATTTTTTTGTAAATTTGTATTTGCAATAACAAAATCTATTTATTAAAAACAAAATAGTAAAATTTTAGTCGATTACATTCCAGTCAAGGGCAAAGGATCAAATTAGAATTCGGTCTATCTTTATAGTCAGTGAGATTAGAGTTGCATTTGTAGTCAGTTAGGTCGCCCGAATTTTAAGATGAGACATTCTTATCAATACTACTGTATCATCAGCACTATACTGTATCATTAGTACTATACTGTATCATCAGTACCATCATCAAGGAAGCCTAAGCCGTAACGAAAGCAATAATTTTTGACCAAGCTTCTGTTTTTATTTTAGAATAATACACAACAAATTTAACTTTATTACGTTTATCTGTAGAATAGAATATAATTTTATTGCATAGAAAGACGTTTGTAAATATCGTTAATTTGTTTCTCAATCAAAAATTATTTATCGAAGCAAATCAAAATATGTTTTATTCAAGAAAAATTGCTTGTTATATCAAATAATAAGAAAAATTAGTTCATCAATAAATCAAAATGAATTGGAAAAATTAGTTCCACAAACCACTTCTTAATACATTCCTTTAAGATATATTTTCATGATATGCTAGAAATATCAATGTTGTCAGATTCACAATAATGTAATTATTCTCGTAAAAAAAAGCAAAAAGCCGAATAGATTTTCTTATCACAGCAGGACAATAAGCGACTACAAACATAACATTATTGGTATCGGCTCGACCTTACACGAAACCCGATGCAAGGTCGCACATAGAACACTTATATTCTATAGTTCTTAATTATTTTCGACAACGCCTCCCTTTGGTAGTTTAGCGTGATACAACGACCCATATACCAGGCTTTATACCGGACTCGTCAAATATTGGTTTGTCTTAGTGATCGCAATAAAAAAGGCCTTGTTTCAAAACTTAAGACAAAAATTATTAGATTTCGGGTTAGCCTAAACTTAACCTAAGAAAAAGATTTCCTATAAAATAAAGTAAAGATCACAAAAAGATATTTACTTGAAATGAACAAAAAGAAAATTACTAGATGAAAATTAATTTTCACCAACAAACTTTCACCAAAAGACAAAAAAGTTGGTAAAAATGATGTCAGCAAAAAATAAATAATCTAATAAACGCGCACAACTCTATTCAAGTTTTTCAATGTTCCCCTCGGGGTCCTTTCCCCCCAGTCAAGGGACACTGCTTCAATTGATCTTTTTGGGTCCATTTTGTACTGCTCCATTTCTCAATGGATTATTTTTGAAAACGTACGTTCTAATATAGAAGTTAAGGAACAAGATCATGAGTGAGATGGCGTAGCCAACCATGAATCCACACATCCACTTCGCGTAGTCGCAATCATTCCAGATACTTTGAATGCAGTAAAAGAACAAGATCACAAACTGCGACTAAAAAAAATTTATGTTATGAAATCAGCGTCGGGTTAAGTAAGAAATTTAAAATTAACACTTTCAAATTGTGGTTTGGTTAAACTGTGGATGTCAACTTTCCACAACAGACTTGTACCTTTCTTCTATCAAATTATGATGTGCTAATGCGACATAATTGCTTATGCGGCACCCGATACAATACCTCGAAAAGTTAAAAAAGCGTCGTGAACCATTCGTTTCATGACACGAGAATTAGTCACATATTTGTTAACCAGGGGCGTGCCGCCAAGGGAGGCAAGTGAAGAAGTGCCTCATCTTTGGAAATCAAATAAAGTAGAACTAAAGCATTGAAGTCTTTGCAAAATTGATACAACTTGCTATTGGTTGAAAAATATTAATAAAAATTATACCGTAGTTGTTGAAGTTTATTAGTTTTGCTCTTTAACCCTAATTTTTGACCGTTTAATTGTTGTATTTTCAGCGCTTTAATCATTTCGTCGAGCGTTTTTGTCAACAAAATCGTTATCGCACGCCAGTGAGGCAGCTTCAAGATTGCCTCCCTTCAGATAAAAAAAGAAAGAAAAATGAAACAATATAACGCTTTTTTCTCATTTAGTGAAAATATCTGTTGAAATGAGAGAGATTTGAGGCATGCCGCCATTATGACGTTTAGACTGTGATAAATGTGACAATTGTGAACATTTGTGACATTTGCTAAAACTAAATAAATTAATTTTTTCTCAGTACCGGTAAGTCGGAATGCACGCATTGTGCAAGTGCTAAGCGACAAATTTATCGTAGGTATTAGGAATGGGAAGTCATTTAGTATATAAGCTAAGAAAATTTTCAACATTAAATTTTCAATTTAATATTGGTAAATTTATAATTCAGTGTTTGAACCTCAATTTTTGAAGCATTTTTATATTTGTAACATACATTTCTAACTGACACTAATTCATAAACTATTCCTTGCCTTAAATTATAAAAACTGATTGCGAAATTTTTACATCCAATGTGAAGACAATTGAAACTAATGAAATAATTGCCATTATGAACAACAATAGCCTTTCGGAGTTTTAATTTAAAAATGTAGAATATCCGGCCGTATCTTTAGACAACCGTTATCTTAAAAAGTACTTTGGACATCGAAGACCGTGTAGTCATTTCTACTGACTCCATTGCATGAGTGCATAAATAATTTGAAATAATTTGAATTGAATTGACTAAGTTTCGAGTTAATTTAAGCCAGTAATTCTTAACAAAAGGCATGTCTTTCTTGAAGGGAGTTAAAGAAATTCAGGGGGGGTCAGTTTTAATTACAGGTTTTTAACAATACATGTATTTTGCCAATTTCAAAAATATTATTTGTTTCCAATTAAGTGTGCATAAAAGTTAAAGTCTCGTCTTTCATTTCAAGAAAATACTTTTTAGTCCTCTCTCCACGATTTTGATTTTTTTATACTACGATGTTGCTATTTACTTTACCGAAAGGAATTTTTTTGGAAACACCGAAAAAGTTTTGAATCTTTAGGGGGTCATGGGTCAACGCACAATCAAAAGTCTTTCGGCGAGCTCCTAAAAATATCTTTAGGAGGTCATGGTTGTGTTAAAAAAGTAATATTTGCCGGAAAAATGTAAGGAGTTACGCCCCTTTGCCCCCTGGATCCAATCATGAAAGCTTTAGCAAGCACGTGAAATCGAAGGCCTCATACGCAAACAAATTCCTTAAGATTTTTAAAACCTGAGAAACTGATTTGTCTCTAAGCAAACAGATTTCGCACCTATAATGTTAAAGCTAAAAATTTTGCAAGTTTTTCATGAACAAAACATGTTTTTCGTCAACAGCGTGGTCGAGTGGTTAAAGCGCCATGCTTATGATCAACATAGTCTCGGTTCAAAAGCAACTCGCGCCATTCTGTTGTATCCTTCGGAATACGGCACTTTTCCCAGCTTGGTGGTCTTGGCAAGCAATATACAATGTAATTAGTTACCTGACCAACCACTAGCTTCACGGCACGTCACTGTTGTTAATGAACTTTTATTATACAAAATCCCGGTTGTGAGAAATCTGCAGTTATTAATAAATCAAGGAATTAAAAGAATCTAAGGAGTAAAATCTTGTCGAAAACTGTATTTATCACAAATAAACTTAATATAACTGTTCTTGTGTCATAGTTTATCATTTTATATTTTACATTGATTTTGAGCACTTATTAGAATTTTAATTCAATGTAGTCATATAATAACTTTAGGAGGGAGAATGTCCTAATTTTAAAAAATCAAAAACATGGCAAAAACTTTTACTTTTTTTATAAAACTTTTTTAGACAAAATTAAAACTTGACAAACATATCCAGCCCAAAAATTTAACTAGAATTAAAGAATTTGATAAAAAGACAGGACAGTTTGGAGAAAGTTGATACGCTGTGGCTACCCCTGATTGAAGGAAAAGGCCGAAAGCAGAACAAGAAGATAAAAAGTTTATAATAAAATCCACTACCTTTATATATTTGTATTAGATGTTAATTGTTTTCATTTATCATTTTATTTTGTTTTTGTCATACGAAAGAACTTTTACTTCAAATCAGATACAGACAGGAGTGGGACTGAAGTTGTATTTTTTACAACTACACTTACAGAGTATTTCACGGCCTGGATTAGATGCTGGCAGCAATGAGTTTACGTCATCATCGGGTTTCTTCAACTGGAACCGCCATACTTTATGTTTCTTGCAGTCCCCAAAAATTGGCTTGCTAATCAACGTGGTCTGTGGTTCTTCCCATGGCTCTATAATCCCAATTCGATGAAGGAACAAGACCTGATTTGCGCCAAGACAAATGGAACCGCTCAACACTAGTTTATAAATGAAACTGGTCAACACCAGTCCATGAATGGAACCCCCAACACTAGTCTAGGAATAGAACCGTTCAACAAGTGTCCACGAAAGGAAACACCAAAGATTTGTTCAGTCCTTAGGTGGCTGATCTTGATTCTAATCTTTTTCTTGGCAAGCCCATTCCAATGAACATTATTGGTCCAAGGAATTAAACTTGGATGTACTTTTACCGAGAGTACTCCGTCTCCCATTTATAATTCGTTCAACGGAAAGCGCGGTTACAGTTTGGTGAGGTTTTTTAATTGTTTGGAGCAGCTGGAACAAACTGGTATCTAGATCTCAGTTCCTCTCGAATACAACTGAAGATTATCCAGTTCTCTTAATAAGATAGGAACTGGAAAAAATGTAAAAACTGTCGTTGTTGCAAACTTGTAGCTCAAGTTGGGCTTCTCGGTTGTTTAAATGTAAGGATGCTGTCATCGTTTTTTGAGTGACAGAGCTTCAAGTTCAAGTCTTCAAATACGGTTTAAGTGTAAGCATTTCTTGGGTTAAAAGTCCCTTCCAAATTCTTTCCATTTTCAGATGAGTGCAACAATGCTATAGATTGTCTGCATAAGCAAATAATCACTTTTTTTAGGGGGAAAGGATTCGATCCTATTTCACATGGAAGATGATTCAAAATAATCATTAAAATCAAAATAAAGACCAAAAAAAATATTATCATTGTAATACTGCACCGATTGCGGCCAAGGGTGTGAGTACAAATATTCAAAGCGTTATTAGACTTGTTTGTTGCCGAAAGAAAAACTTGAATGAAGTTATTTTGTAATCGGATTATCTTGTAACAGATGGTCCTGATGACAAAAAACCTTCATTGGAATAAAAGTGAGAAAGTTGCAAAACTGTACATTAGTTTGACTTCAAACTTTTTTTCAACTTCAAATTGCGGCAAAGCTGTCAATTGCGTGTCGTTCTTAACCAAATTGTAAATTCATTACAATAACATCAAGCAACACACATATCAAAAAATATCCGGTCTTGAGACCAATTTAAAAAACTCGAGACCGAGACCATGTCACCACGAGATCGACACCGAGACCACCAGCACAAGGTCACCACCAGAGATATCGCTAAAATTTAGCACTGCTTACCAAGACCGCCAAGCAGGGGAAAGTGTCGTAGAATATCTTTCCAATGGACTCAACAGAACTGCACGAATATGTTTTCAACCGCTGCCATTTTGATCATAATTACCCCGCTCTAAACACCCAACCACGCTGCCC
Organism: Diplosoma virens; assembly: GCA_963680785.1. Lineage (NCBI taxonomy): Eukaryota > Metazoa > Chordata > Ascidiacea > Aplousobranchia > Didemnidae > Diplosoma > Diplosoma virens. Next base: position 43,868,714 of record OY796886.1, on the reverse strand, counting down.
AGGACCCGCTTAACAACAAATTAAAAACTGTGATATATTAATCCATACGCGCGGAAGGGCAGGAGGTTTGGGGATTAAAAAACCTCAATAAAGAATGATGGTTTATAGTAGCACTAAAAAAGCTTAAAAACTATTAAAATTAAGTGAAGAATTTATATAGTCAAAAGAAAATTAGGGCTAGAAAAAGTAAAAAGCAAAGAAAGGATCTTTACCTTATTTTACATTTGTCGGCAGTGTGTTTAAGTAGTTAAAAGCGCTCTGATTTATGGCGAACGTGATTAGAACTGTTCAAAGTTTTTTATTCTCACCATTCTGTTGTGTCCTTGAGAAAAACACTTCACGGCACTTTTCCTTGCTTGGTAGTCTTAATAAGCAGTCCTAAATTTCAATCATACTTCAAAAAATAAACTAAAAACAAAAAAATTTTTAACCGAGACAGCAATATCTTGGCATCTCCGAAAGCAGGTCAAAGTAATAGCTTGACAGTTACTGTATGTTCAGTGGCTCCGACAATTTTCTGTGAGTCAAGAGTATAAAAATAAAGATAAAATATTAATATCAAAGATACATAAATAAATTTAATTGTTTTTTTATGGGAATCTTTAAAAGTGGCTCCTTTTTTTGTTGCACCAGTCCTCCGTTTTGTAAAAGACATAACGAATTATAGGGATTGTTTCTTCGTCGCTCAACCCCCACAACAAATTTTTGCAAACGTCATTGTATAATTATAATTGCTTTAAATAAAATATCAAACTGCTAATATGACAAAGTAGAAAAGGAGAAAAATAACTAAAATCTGCTCCGATTAACCTACACAAGAAAGATAGAAAACAAACAGGGGAATACGGAAAGAAAAAACTATCGAGTTGTTAAGCTCTTTTTACTCGTGTGCATAATTCGTTATTATTTCTAATTTTTTTGAAGTGATTTATTAGACTAATTCTATTCTATGTAAGCCAAACATAGCCAACAAATACAACATATACAGCACGCACACACAGATAACCGAGTTAATCAAAATTTGGATGAAGTTTTAATCATTCCCGAGATGAGCGTACCTTCGGCATTTTGAGTTTTGAAAAAAAATTTTTTGTGAATATTCATTAAAGTTTCTTTACAAATATTCACTAAAGTTTTTTTGATTGCTTTTTTCAACATTGTTAACCAACGTGCTTTATGTTTTGGCTTCTGCTCTAGTTGAGCGGGTTTTTCAGCCCGGTTGTTTCATGATACAACCACATTAAGTAAAGCTTTTTTTTAACGCAATAGAGATTCTTGTTTAATTAAAATGTAATTTTAAATTATTTAAAAAATAAACAGTTATTGTTTTTATAATAAATAAAAATGGGTTATGATCTTGTAAAATTTTTTGGTCTCGGTCTCCGTCTTGATTGTTTCTGGTCTCGCTCTCGAACCTTAGATCTCAAAATTTGCCGGTCTCGGTCTCGACGTTTGTGGTCTCTACTACATCACTGGAGTTAATATAGCAATGGTTCTTTTATTTGATTAACAGAAAACAAATTTGTTTAAACTTTATTAAAAAACCAGCAAGGATAACTATTTAAACAAAACATTTTTTTTAATTTGCTGATTTCCCGATAAAGCAACATTTTTGAAGAACATATTGATTTTGCACGGTTGAAGCAAACATAAAATTAAACCAGATTTACATTTTTGTGGGCAAAAGGCGTTAGAATTAAGTAAAAGCTCAGTGTTGGTCGGTTTTTTCCACGTATAAGTGTCTAAGCTATTGTGATTTATTTCTATTTTAACATTTAGAAAACAAAAAAAATAAAAAAAGTGCTAAAGAGTAAATTTTATGTTTTTGTGTTGATTAGTAAGAACATTTAGAAAAGACAAATAAGCATTGTTATTTACAAAAAGAGCAAAAACGTCAACAGCATAATTTAAATACAATTTTGGAGAATGTTGGTTTTTATTTTTAAGAATACGGTCTTCCAAATTGGCGAGAAAGAAATTTACAATTGTCAGTCCACGTGGTGATCCCATGGTAACACCATCAATTTGTTTGTATAATACGTCCTTGTATAAAAATTGTCCCTGTGTAGCTAACCTAAGCAATTTAATAAATATTGCTTTCTTCATTAATGGCTGATTTGAGTTTTTTCGGAAAATAATTTATGAGCTACAAGTTCTATTGTTTCTTCTAATGGTACATTTGTAAAAAGCGTCAGCGTGGTCAAGTGGTTGAGGAATCGTGCTTATGATCAACATGGACTCGATTCAAAACCCACTCGTGCCATTCTGTTGTGTCCTTGGGAAAGATACTTAGCTTGCGAGTCAGGAGGACAAATATAGAGATAAAATAAAATAAAAATAAAAAAAAAGGGAAACGAAGTCGAAGCTTACTAATTTTTGTCCGGAGAAAACTTGTATGAATAAAATTTATTGATAAAGTCGCCAATTGATTTGAACGTATATTAGTGTGGGATGTAAGGTTTTATAATACGTATTATCTACAAATTTTGCAAACTTATACTCTGGCGTGTTTATCATAAAAACCACTGGTCGTAATAGGCACTCATCTTTATGTACTTTAGCAAGTCCATAGAGCTTGCCAGGTTGATTTCCACTTGGTATTAAGCTGTAAACTGAAAATTAGCTTTGTAATTTTGTTTGTTTTGACTTGTTCGTCGCAGTGTGAAGTCATTCATGCGTAGATAATTGGTTTTCTTTGTTTTCTCTCATTTTGTCAATTTTATCTAAGTTAAAGTTTTTTTTGTAAAGGGCTTACGAAACCAAAACAGTTAGACAATAAAATTTATGAATTTAGTTGTGCTGCTGAATATCGCAACAATATGGTTCTAGATATCGCTTGGTGAAATATGTGCATTATGCAAATTTTTTTAAACGTTCATTATCATCAACTTTCTTGCTAGCTCTTGGTCAAAGTTTTTGTTTGAAAATATATTTTTTTTATTTTTTATTATTTTTTTATTTCAAATAGAGGTTTTAAATTTATTTTTGACATATAGAACATTGACCATTCCGACATGGACAGACTGAATTTTGACAAGGAAAACTCACCGTAGATTAAGTCTTTCAGTTAACACAAAACACTGAGGACTCTTTCGAGCCAAGAAGGCCGGTGTCGTATATGTCGATCTGATTGCGATATATAACACTGTCTAGCACCGAGACCTTACTTGCAAGCTGCTGCGACTTCTACCAGATAAAAACATGGCCAGAATGATCATGAAGCTTGTCCAAAACCAAAGTTTTACTCTTACTACCAGTGACAGCAAGCAAAGACTTTGCCGTCTGAAAAACAGCTTTTTTCAGGAATCGGTCTTGGCTCAACTTCTTTTCAACGTATATACGTAGGACCTGCCTTCCAAGATTTTCAGAAAGTTTTTGTATGAACTAGCATTGCTACACTCTTTTGGAAACTGGAAGGACCTGGAGGGGACTTTAAAGTCAAGACATGATTACACGTTTTGCGAATTTTCGGCTTTGGAAGTAGAAGCTCAGTCACATTGACGATGACGGCAGCTTTTTACTTAATATCGAGAACCACATGGAACGCGGATTCTGACGGTCTTAACTGACAAAATCCGATGTTGGTTCAACACGATGTCTCCCAACATTTTATCTGAGCTGTAGAGCTTGGTTTAGTATAAGGATAAACCCTCGGTCCCTGTTATATTTGTTTGTGTCTGACCCAACTTCTACCCTGTCATATGACGACGATAAGATGACGCCATTAACTTGCTGTCTTGTTTTTTTAAGTTACGGCTATTCTTATTGCGACTGCTGTCAACAGCTATAAGGGACTGTTTGAAAACGTTTAGCCGATGCTTGCACACTTGTCGTGAATTTGAAAAACTTGCTGGTCTTACGACATACTAAGTGTTACGTAATGCATATCGCTTTTCCGGCAAAAAATTGGATTATTTTCATGACCTCTCGAAATGCAAAATTCGCAGCTGCCGATAGCGAGGAGATGTGCTGTATTTGACATTTTTTAACAGATCAATCAACTTATAGACTTTTTTAAATTAGATGTGATGACCTATCTCCGCTCTTAATGACCTAAATGCATCGTCCTAATTAAATAGTAGCGATGTGATCTCGCTTTGGCAGTGATCTGTGTATGGGCATGAAGTTGATTTCATTGTAAAGTTTATCGTACGAGCCACGTGGCCCAATTCAAGTTTATTATAAATAGAGAGACATCGCTCTCATCAAACAGTGACTATAATTTTGCTGATGGAACGGTGACCATTATTTTTGCTGTATTATGTTAAGTAGCTGCGTGTGTGAAACCGCAGGTAAATTCAATCCTCTCCTTTGTATTTAAGTTACAATTATATTTTTTCTGGATCGGGGGTCATAGAGTTACGCATATTTAAATAAGGGTAGTTTGTATCTTGGGGGGATTTCGCTGACCTTATTCAAACAAGTTCAGCACTTCGAGGACGAATAAAGCTATTGAATTCCGTTAAATCATCGGCAAAGCCAGCATCTTTTTAAGAAGAGTGAATTTAAGAATCGCGATCTTTCCTTCATTGACAAAAATTGAATTTATAATTTTTCTTTGAACCAAAAATTAAATTTAGTCTTTATAACACTAAGTAATCTATTGATTTTGTTAAATTGCTTCAACTAACAAAACGTATAAAACAGCTTTAATTAACTTCGATTTCAGAGGATGTTTATTTATTTATTTATCATCAAGGGAGGCTAAAAGACCTTGCTCCATAATTTAGGTTACTTTTCAAATAATGAAAGAAAATAATTATTTAAAACCCTTTCCTTATTTTTCTACAAAAATGACAAAAACTGAAAATAAGTAAAACAAAACAGAACATACCAATTGAAGCATGGTGATGTATTTCTTCCACCACAAATACTTTTGAATCCAAGAACCCATCGCGCTAAGCCCATAGTACGTGTACATGACCGAGTGAACAAAAGAGTTGATTCCGCCAAAGATATAGCCTGGAAAGTAGTTACTTTAATGTGGGAAGGTTATCAGCATCGTGCATAGCTTGAATGATACACGCATCGTGGTAAGATTAAATAAAAAGAGATTAAAGGAACTAAAAATATTCGATTCGATTTAAGTTGCTTAACAAATGACCGGACTAAAAAATTTACCTTCGACATTGGTGATGTACATTTAGAAATGTCTCCCAACATTAGTTTAGAATTACAAGTCCCAGAAAATAAAAATAAAATTGAAAGTAAAAATGGGCAAACGTTAATGCTTTTTTTAATTGTATTTAATCATTGCATTTAAATCATTTGCTTGCATTTAAACTCCCATTTCCATCTCTATCATTATTAGCCAAATTGAAATCTGGAAATATGGATGTTATAAACGCAGCCAAAATGCTAAAAGATAAAGGAGCAATCTCTAAAGACATCAGAATTATGGTAGATAAAATGTACCTTCAAAAATGCATTCGGTATGCTGGTGGTCAATATATTGGTGCAGATTCTAATGAAAACTTCTACAAGGGCATAATAGTTTTTATGAGCAAGGTTTGAAAGAAAGTGTTTGAAAGAAAGTGTTCCGATTGTGGTGAAAGCTTCACCAGAAGTGACGCTGACTGGTCAATGGTTACCTGATGAAGTATCTGATTGTATAACTTCACTTGGGCAGGTTGGATTTAAAGTAAGAGGGATTGTTGCTGATAATCATTCTACTAAAGTATCTGCTTTCAACATTCTTCAAACAAGGTTTCCTTCTGGATGTTTTGATATACAACATTCGCACAATTCAACAAAAACTTATTTGTTTTTTGAAAATGTTCATCTGGTTAAAAACATTCGTAACAATTTACTAAATTGTAAAAAATTTGTATTTTCTGCTTTTTCTTTTTCCCTCAATGATCAGTTGCTTGCATCGTCTGAAAATGGCTACATATCCTGGAGGGATTTTCATGACTTATATGAAGAGGACACAAAGTGAAAAGCTTTTTTCCGAATGGCTTCAAAGATAACTGCAAGTGCTCTTCATCCAGGGAATAACAAACAAAAGGTTGCATTGGCATTAGCAATTTTTCACGAAACAACAATAGCAGCATTCAAAATCTACAAGCCAGCACGGAAAGACGCTTTGGATTTTTAACCCTTTTCAGCAGCTGGTGGGCTATGATTAATAGCAAACAATGGTATAACCCAAATGTACTCGGAAATGCCATTGTTTCAGGTGATGGTAAAATTGATTTTTTTCTCGCTTTTGCAAAATGGCTTGAAAACTGGCGTTTTTTAGCAGGTTCCACTTTTTGCTTATCTAAGTAAACGTCTTGAGCTTTGATATGTACACTTCGTTCTCAATATCAGCTGACTAATGATTTACTGGACGAAGGATATTCATATGTTCGTGTAGGCCGGATGCAAAGTGCTCCTATAGAGAGGAGATTTTTGCAATACCGGAAAATAAACGGGGGTCATTTTTTAGTAAGTTTAAACAAAATAACAAATTCTGAGAAAATCTTGCTTTACGATTCCTTGTTGAAAGAAGACATTGATTTTTTGGAATGAGTCAACACTGGTGACAAATCCCGCTCTAAATTTTGAAAAACTTGAACAGTTATTGGAGGAGAACTTTGTTGCAACCGAAGAAACTATCCTTACAAACGAAAGTGAAGAAGTATCCTTCTTCATTGCCGGTTACGTTGCAAAACAACTCCATACCAAAACGCATTGTGATGTTTGTGCTACTCGTTTTTCAGGATGCGCTGCTGATGTAGCAACTGGTTCATATTTTGATATCTTGACTTGAGTTGGACTGACAATACCTTTTTTTTAATTGTCGCAGTATGTTTCTCAGTGCTTTGCGGTATTAAACCATACAGACAAACGTGTACTTCACCAATGTCCAAACCTCCCTAGCCATGCCGCCGGATATTCTACGTTACCACTGCGCAAATGTTTTATTTACATGTGATTACCATACTGCTTGGGGTGGTCAAATAGCACAAAAAATCATTGTTAATATTTATTTTCATACTATATCATGATACTATTTCATACGTATTTCACACAATATCATGATACAATATAACACAATACATGATATTGTGTTTGTTCGTTTTTATTTGATTTTGTATTACTCGATTAACTTGCGCCATTTTCATATTAAAAGCTTTGCTAAAATGCAATTTATAAAAATTTTGAAAAATGACTTGCTTGAAAGTACCAAACACTTTAATAAGACCAAACATTTCAGAGAATTTAGTTACTTAATTGACCACCGTTAAAAATTTGTAAAGTTTAAAAAATGAGGGGGGTGGTGTTAAAATTTTTTTAAAAGTTTTTTCAGTTGCATTTTTAATGCGATTTTAACTGAAAAAACACACTAAATAATTTTTTTATTCAAAACAAAAAGCGTACGATAGAGGGTAAGAATTGATTATATCACTATCCTATTAACAAGAATAATTAGATTAAAATCAAGGCATTTGTAATTACATAGCAACGATTTAAAAATTGAATTAATGAATAAGAAAATTTCTTGATTGCTCATATTGTTACAGAAGTAGGACTGTAAAAAAAATTTTAGCAGTCGGGAAGGCAGAGTTCAGGATTTCTATTTTTTACTACAAGCGACCAGTTAGAACGTGCTTATGAGAAGTGACACCGCATTCAGTGACTTGTTGCAATTGCAAAGCACGTCTAAAATTGGTCAAAATGGTTCCAATATCAAAAATTAGGTCAAAAGTGAGAGGCACTGGGGGGAGATGAAGTTTTTAGCCATCTCTAGTTTTTCTGAAATAATAGATTCAGAGTAATTATTCTTTTTTTTTAGTAATCACTAGTTTTTTGGGACAAAAATGTTGCATCGATTCAAAGCGAAGACCAAAAAAAATATATAAAAAAAAAGATTTTTATCTGAATCGATGAAGATGAAAAACAAGTTTGCGAAACTAAGTTGAATCAATCGTAGTCGCGTACAAGATGGTACCTTATAAGTTAAGTGATTAGTGCTGCCGCATTCATGATCAATTTGTTACTCAAAGAGCTTTTTAATGAGCGCCATCTGTTCAAAAAGAAACTCCAAAACTAAAGATAACATATATAGTATAATTGCGAATTTTGTAATAACAACACGACAGGGCCTTGTTTGAAGCAGAAATTGTTTTCCGAGAAGTACGCTAAAGAGTTTGAAGACTGCATGCATATATGACTTTACAGTATATTATTATACTAGTGTCGAACTATTTGTCTTATATATGTACGTAATTATACACACCTGATGAGACCTAATTAAGTCGAAACAGGGCCTTGTCGTGTTGTTATTACAAAATTCACAATTGTACTATATATGTTATTTTTAGTTTTGGAGTTTCTTTTTGAACAGATGGCGCTCATTAAAAAGCTCTTTGAGTAACAAATTAATATCTGAATCGATGTAGAAATTCTTTCTTTTGTGCAATAGAAGCTAATAAAGACCAAAAAAAATGAAATAAAATTTTTACCTTAAATATAAATATCATTTACAGATTCATGACATGCTACCAGATCATGATTTAGTCAATGGTTGATCTATTTTTGGCAAAAATTTATTGCCTCAAAAATTTTTTGGGCTGGCGCGGCTGTGTTCAACTATATCTTGAACACTTAATTTCCGATTTTAGACAATTCTATTTACTTTTGAAACCAATTACAATTTTTTTTAGTTGGTTTCAAAAATCTTTTTGTTATTTCCTAAAAAAAATCCCTTTGTTATAGATTTTACCTCTCGGCGCCCCTGGTCGGCTCTTCTCAAAATAGCAGTTCCGTTTTTTTGTGAACAACAATTCTCACTTTATACAAAACTCTCATCTTTGTTTACGATGTATTCTAAACCTTTCGTCTTGAGCATTAGTGATTGCCATCCCGAATCCGAATCCGCCATTATAGGACTCAAAGAGCTATAAACCTATCTCTTTACTTCGTGTCCCCTTTAAGATCTTGGGGAGACTTATCTATGTCCGCGTCGAAACAATTATTGACCCACTGCTATCTAGAGAGCAAGCTAGGTTTTGGCACGAAAGGTCGACAATAGATCAAGTTACTTTTCTAACTCAAAAATTGAGGACAGCTTTTCGGCCAAAATGAAGGCCAGTGCTGTGTTTGTCGATCTCATTGCAGCCTACGATACTGTGTGGCAACGCAGCCTCACCGACAAACTACTCCGTCTTCATCCGGGAAGGCACATGGTCTCATTGATTATAAAATTTGTTTGTAATCGAAGTTTTACCCTCACCACCGGTGCCGAAAAACAAACAGGTTATGACGCCTTAAGAATGGCGTCGGTGAAGGATTAGTCCTGGCTTTCCTCTCGTTGAATATTTATACGCATGACCTATTAGTGACAGTTGGCAGGAAATGTGCTTATGCTGATGACCTGGCCGTATTGCGCTATGCAAACGGCTGGAAGGCATTAAAGGGGACTCTTACTTAGGACATGGCAACCCTATTCTTCTACATTTACAAATGAAAGCTCAAGCTCAGTACAACAAAGACTATGTCGGCAACCTTCCATTTTTACAACAAGGAGGCACAACGTAAGCTTCAGATCTTTGTTAACAGACAGTTCTACCGCTCTGTGCTTAACCCACTTATCTCGGCATAAAGTTGGATAGGGCACTCATGTTTCGCCCACGCTTAGAGTCATTGCGCAAGAAGTTGGCATCTCGCATGGGGGTTTCTAAAGTGATTAGTTGGATCAAGCTGGGGAGTGGATGCCACAATACTTGGCACATGCCCCCCTGCCTTGGTCCATTCCACGGCTGAGTACTGCGCCCTGTTTGGTGTCGCAGTGCGCATACTCGCCTTGCCGACAAGCCCATTAACGATGCCTTGCGCATAATGACCGGATGCCTGTGTCCACACCAAAGAACAATCTTTTTATCTTATCAGGCATCCAACCAACTGAGCTTCGCCACCAAAAAGCCCTACTGTCTCTAGCTTGTCGCACTTAGAAATCGGAACACCTCTTATATGAAACGCTCCTGTCTCCACTTGATAAAAAGCTGCGGAAACTTAAATCAAAACAACCATTTGTGCCTGCTGCACTGGAAATGCTGAAAGACCCCGCCCAGTCAGCACCAGTGTAGCACAATGGGCGGAATATAAATGGAGCATGGAATGGCAAGAAAACACCTTTAAACACTATGCATTTATTAAGATGTTAGTCCAACGCCACCAGTATTTATCCCAGACCTGCATGGGTCAGGCTCAACAGCCTCCAAAACGGTTTTGGTCTATTCTGCTCACAAACGCACAAATGGGGTATGGCTTATAAGGCGGCCTGTGAGTGTGGCGCAAAGGAGCAGACAGCTGAGCACGTAATAACACCTTGCGTCATTTATCACCATCCAAATGGAGCCCGTACTCTCTAAGATGTCATCAAGAACCTGGAGACCTGACTGATGGAAACATGTTCGGCCATTTAGTAGGCCATTTTGCTTTCTTCCATCTCCCCAAAACAAAGAAGAAGAAGGGGTCGGCAACCTTTTGCATGTCATGGGCCAAAAACCAACTTTATAAAGTTATAGCGGGCCGCACTTTTTCCAGTTATCATAACTTTCTTGCATTAATCGAACGTCTCAACTTGCCTTAACTCAGATAGTGTTGCCAGCTAAGGTAGAGAGAAAAAAGCTGATTAAAAAAGCTAAATTTTTTAGAAAAGAGCTAAAAAAAGGAGCTAAATTAAATAAAAAGTTCTATCTAGTTTTAACTTATCACTAGCGTTAAATTTATTGATTTAACTAGTTGCTATTGATTAAAGTTTATTATTTTCTTCTTCCAGTTTTTTTGGAAGAAAAAATAAAACTCTTAAGCTGGCGGAGAAGTTTAAGTATTTTGGAGTCACATTCTCGAGTGATGGTAGACAGGACAACGAACTGGACACACGTATTAGAAAAGCAAGTGCAGTAATGCGCCAGCTTTGTACTAAAACGAGAGCTACGTACAAAAGCAAAGCTTTCTGTTTTCTGATCAGTTTTTGTTCCTATCCTCACCTATGGTCATGAGTGTTGGGTAATGACCGAAAAAGGGAGATCCCGAGTACAGCGGCCAAAATGGGTTTCTTGCAAAAAGCAGAGGTTTATCCTTACTTGACAAAGCTAAAAGCACTGACATTCGTCAATCTCTCAACATCGAACCGCTGTCAACAAAATGTCCCACGAGCGAACAGCAAAGCAACTAATGAATCCTCTTTCGAGTGGCAGAAAGCCTAAAAGGCGACCCAAAACTCGCTGACGGAATTACGTTGAAGACCTGGGGTCACGTCTTGGAATTCCACCAGCAAAAGTGTTGCTAGTTGCAAGAGATCGGGATGCTTAAAGATCCCAACTCGAGTTGCTGCCCCCCAACTCTAAAAGAACAAGCGGGCAAAAGGAAATACACTGAACTAATTCAATGTTTTCCTTGAAAATGATAATAATGATAATTATTTTCTTCTTCAAAAATATTAAAAACATCTTTATTATAATCTACTGGCATTTCCTTTTCCATAGAATACCTTTCAAAGTATCAAATTTCTTTAAATCTTGGTTTGAAAAGTCATATTCATGGCAGCATTTGTCATGAAAATGACTTTTCAAACCAAACTTTTCAACCCAAATTAACAGAAAATTCAAACATCACTACCGAAACATCAATGTAATTAAAAAATCACACTACGTCAATTTAAAACTAAATGAAGCATGGAAAGCCCCATATCTAACTGGCGTAGAAGATATGGACTTGTTTGCAAATTTTAATAAAAAAGAACTAAAGACTGCTGTACAAACAATGAAACCAAAAAAATTCCCTTGACCTGATAACCTCCACCCTGAGTTTTTTATGCATCTGCGCAATCTGTGCCTCACATGGTTAACCACACTGTTCTCTACATGCCTCAGCCGGAAAAAAGTACCTAAAATCTGGAAATGTTCGAAGGTTGCTGTTATCCTGAAGCCAAATAAACTTGCAAATGAACCGAAAAGCTATAGACCAATAAATTTACTGTGCATCCCTTTTAAGCTCTTTGAAAGACTCATCTACAACAAGATTCAACGCATAATCAAAAAAATTCTTCCACATGCACAAGCAGGATTTAGGCATGGCAGAGGTAATTTGACCAGGTTACTCTTATGACAAACGACATTGAACATTCCTTTAACGAGAAAAAGAAAGTAGGCCCAGTCTTTGTAGATTTTTCGTTGGCATATGGCACAGTCTGGCATCGTGGACTTATTCTTAAGCTTCTAAAAATAAATCCAACAAGAATATAGATAAAATGATAGCAGAAATGATAAGTCAAAGGTTTTTCTTATTACACTTGGCCAATAAAATCAAGAAAAAGACGCCTAGCTAATGGCGTCCCACAAGGCTCAGTCCTGGAGCCAATGCTGTTAACATTTACATGGCAGACATCCAAGTGACAAACTGCAAAAAATGTATATGCTTAAGACATAGCAATCACAACTAGTGGCAGCAATTTCCTAATTTTTGATTAAAAAATATTTTCTTGAAATGAAAGATGAGACTTTTAACTTTTATGTACACTTAATTGGAAACAAATAATATTTTTGAAGTTGGCAAAATATATCCATTGTTAAAAACGTGTAATTGAAACTGACCCCCTGAATTTCTTTAACTCCCTTCAAGAGAGGTGTGCTTTTTGTTAAGAATTACTGGCTTAAATTAACTTAAAGCTGAGTTCCCGAAAGTCGTTTAAAGATACAGCTGGACATTCTACATTTTCACATTAAAAGTTGGAAAGGCTATTGTCGTTCACAATGGTAATTGTTTCATTAGTTTCAATTGTCTTCACAATGGAAGTAAAAAATTTCGCAATCAGTTTTTACAAGTTAAGGTAAGCAGTGGCGGCTCGAGCACTGGAGCTACAGAGCTGAAGGACTTTAAATATCTGTGCAATGGTTGTAAATATGATCAGCAACGCTTAAAAAATTATAATTATAACTTTCTTAAGCGCTACTGATAATATCGGATAATATTTATAATTGCTGCACTGATATTTAGGGTGCTCTAATGCGCGAGCCTCCACTGAAGATACGGTATAGTTTATAATTTAGTGTTAGTTAGAAATGTATGTTATGAATATAAAAGTGCTATCACAAATTGAGGTTCAAACACTGAATTATAAATATACCAAAATTAAATCGAAAGTTTAGTGTTAAAAATTTTCTTAGCTTAGATACAAAATCATCTTTCAATATTAAAACTTAAAATAAATCTATTGCTTTGCAGTTGTACAATGCGTGTATTCCTACTTACTGAAAACAACCGATTTATCTTATTTTAGTACAGTAGTTCTCAACCTTTTACCCTACGGACTATTTCCTCATTAGCATAAGTATTCGCGGACTCAAGTAATAGGAATAAAAAATAATTTAGTTCAGCACTATAACAGTAAGTTAAAAAGCAAAAGCGGTTTATTTATTGGGCACGCATGCACTGAAAGTCTCAGTGAGAACCTCGTCCCTGAACTTGTTTTATAATTTTGTCGAAATCAGGAATTATGGTCGTCAATGCACATCTGGTATCGTCTTCCGTTTAAAGTTGGTTCCAGTACTTAGTTTTAACCATTGCCAATGTTAAAAAGTCAGCCTCACACAAGCATGTAGTCGGAAAAGGAAAAAGAGTTATTGTTGCTTGCTTGCAGAGATCAGAAAGATTAGATTCCTTCGACCAAACATTCGCCCAAAATTGAGTCAGAGAAACAATTTTAAACTTGTCTCTCCACATGTGTCGACATTGCAGTTTTATCAACTATTCAGCATTGCAGTCCATTTCTGAATGAACCTTTAGAGCTGACACCTCAAATGGACTTTGCACCCAGTTAAATATTTTGCTATAATTGTGAGAAGGAATACATCGATCCAGCTCAGAAACAAATGCATTTAAGGTGCTCAAGAAAGGTTTGTGAAATGCCGCGCAAATCAATATTTTTCTCCTCAAGAAAAAATTCAATGCTGGAAAAGCAGCCAACTTCCCACTTTCCATTCGATGCGTCCACAATTTTATTTTACCTTTGAATGCATCAATGCCTTCTGACACATTTAAAAAATTTTTCTCTTTTCCTTGCATACAGCTATTATGTTGGTTCACATTGCTGAAAAAACCAGCTAAGAAAAGCAACTTGGCAATCCATTCGTTATCACTAAAGCGATCAACAAATTTATGTTTCTGTTCTTTTAAAAAGTTGCTAATTTCAGTTCGCAGGTTAGGCACTCATTCCAGCACCTTTCCTCGCGATAACCAACAAATGTTGGAATGGAACAGAAGCCCATTGTGTTCAGCCTCCATTTCATCACACAATACATGAAATAAACGAGTGTGCAAGAGACGAGATTTTGCTTGTTTGAAAACTCTGGCAAGGTCTTCTTGTATCTCTTTCGCTGCCAGATTTTCTCTGTGGAGAAGACAATGAACAACCGAAATGTTTTTATTTTCCTTTTTCACGAAACTCATGAAGCCCTTTTTACATCCCATCATGGACGGAGCGCCATCCGCGCAAAAAGACACACAGTCAGACCACTCAAGCTTATGTTCTTTAAAAGACGAATCCACTTTCTTAAATATTTGCTCTCCTGTGGTATTTTTGGCAAGTGGACGGCAAAAAAACTACTCCATATAGTCGTTTGTGTCAAGGTATCGCACGAACACCATGAACTGTACATCATTTCCAATATTTGTTGTCTCATCCAATTGCAAACTAAATTTTCCACTGCGCTGTACAGAAGCAATAGTTTGTTGCAGAACATCTTCTGATAGTTCTTGAATACGCCGCTTGATGGTGTCGTTTGACAAAGGAACCATAGCTAACTTATTAGCAACAGCATTACCACACACTATTCTGGCCATTTCCACAGCTGCTGGTTTAATCAAGTTCTCTCCTGTTGTATGAGGCGCTTTTGTTTGAGCAATTTGCCAAGAAACAAAGAAAGAAGCACGAACTGCTTTATTGTGAGAGTAAGCTACTCCTTCCCAAACAGATGGGCGATTAATGCAGTTTTGCTTTACCTAATGTTCTTTTTCTTTAAACACATCAAGAGTTTTGTTGACGAATTTTTCATGGCTTGCTTCTAGGTGCCGACGAAGTTTTACTTCTTTCAAAGAGCTGTGAGCTAAGACTTTTAAGCCCAACACACACACTGTGGCCTTACTTCACCATTTACCTCAACCAAAGTAAATCCCAGCTTCAGGTAATCATCACTATATGCAAAGACCTGCTTTCGTTTTGCCATGAATAGATATTAAATTAACTTGTTAAATATTTTAACTTGGATAAAATCAACCTAAGTTAAATAAGTTAACTTTGCTAAACTCTTTCAAACCAACTAACTTAAAACTCGTCCTTTAACCACAGAACCATATATCTGACTGGTCAAAAGCATATTTTCTTCTGAGAGAGCTTGTTAAATTTCTTTATGACATCATAATACGCAAGATGACAAAAGTTAGTACCGTTAAAAAGGCCGCAAAACTTACCTAAAATATTAAAATGAAGTTCAACTGCTGACAATAACTACATACGGGAATGTGCGTAACATGTACAGATAATAATTCAACAAAAATTTACAAAGTTAATGCGACTCAAATGAGTCCGCGAGGACTCGGGGTGGAGAAGCACTGCCTTAACTTGTGAAAACTGATTGCGAAATTTTTTACTTCCATTTTTGAGACAATTAAAACTAAGAAACAGTTGCCATTATGAACGATAATAGCCCTTCCGAGTTTTAATTTAAAAATGTAGAATATCCGGCTGTATCTTTAAACAACCTTCGGGAACTAAGTAAATCCAATTAAATTAAGTCAGTAATTCTTGACAAAAGGCACGCCTCTCTTGAAGGGAGTTAAAGAAATTCAGGGGGTCAGTTTTAATTACACGTTTTTAACAATGGATATATTTTGCCAACTTCAAAAATATTATTTGTTTCCAATTAAGTGTGCATAAAAGTTAAAAGTCTCATCTTTCATTTCAAGAAAATACTTTTTAGTCCTCTCTCCACGATTTTGATTTTTTTATACTACAATGTTGCTTTTTACTTTACCGAAAGAAATTTTTTAGGAAACACAGAAAAAATTTTGAATCTTTAGGAGGTCATGGGTCAACGCACAATTAAAAGTTTTTTGGCTACCCCTATAGAGAGAGGTCATGGTTGTGCCAAAAAAGTAGGTTATCTGTTTGAAAATTTAAAGATTTAAGCCCTTTGCCCTTCAATCATGAAAACTTTAGCAAGCACGTGAAATCGAAGGCTTTCATTTAAAATCAAATTCCCTTAGAGTTTTAAAACTTAAAGAAATGCTTTGTCTTTAAATAAATAGATTTTGCAATTTTGATGTTAAAAGAAACTAAAAATTTTGCAAGTTTTTCATAAACAAAACGTTTTTTCGTCAACAGCGTGGTCGAGTGGTTAAAGCGCCATGCTTATGATCAAAAGTGTGGTCGAGTGGTTATAGCGCCGGGTTTGTAATCGACATGATGCTGGTTCAAAACCTACTCGCGCCATTCTGTTGTGTCCTTGGGAAAGACACTTACGGTGCTTTCCCTTGTTTGGTGGTCGTGGCAAGCAGTTTTCAATTAAAGTCATATCTCGATTAAATTACAAGCGGACAGCAATATCTTGGCATCTCCGGAAGCAGGTGGGGGTAATTGCTTACCCTATGTATTAGCGCCTCCGTCGCTTTCCTGCGAGTCAGGAGGATAAATATAGAGATAAAATAAAAAAAACATGGTATCGGTTCAAAATCTACTCGCGCTAATCTGTTGTATTTTTGGGAAAGACACTTAACGGCACTTTTCCTGCTTGGTGATCTTGAAAAGCAGTTTTAAATTTTAATCATATCTTTATAAAACTAAAAAACCAAAATAACAAATTTCAACCGCACAGCAATATCTTGGCATTCTCGGAAGCAGGTCGAGTTGCTGGTCTTATGTGTAGCTCGGACACTTTCCTGCGAGTCAGCAGAAAGATACAATAAAAATATGTTTTTTTAAACTCAAAAAGAGTTAGCTAAATCTGAGAGAATGCTTCAAATTGCTTTTTTTTATTTAAATTGGGAACCATTTTATTATTAAACAAATTAGTTAACATTACTTTAAAAATTTAGTGCCTCACCAATCACGAGCTTCACGGCACGTTACTGAGTATCGAAACTGTATGCTTTGCACAAGCAACTTTTACAACAGTTATAAAACCTTTTTTTAAGATGGCGCAATTTCTTGTGCTTGTAAAAATGCAGTTTCAGTATTTTGTGACAACCATTTGCTTTTTTAAAGGCTTTTTATAAAAAGGTACTTTACTGCAATTCGTTTTGGGATAATTCAATAAATTAAGATCTGGGGAGGAGGAAGATCTGTGCGAAAATGGTACCAAGGTTGCTAAATGATGAACAAAAGGAACATCATGTGCAAGTGTACCAAGACATCCTGAAACGACTTGAAACTGAACCAAATTTGCTGAGAAGAGTTGTTCCTGGTGATGAGTCATGGATCTTCGAGTACGATTCACTCATTAAACGGCAGAGCCTTGATTGGAAGAATGCGTCGTCATCAAGATCCAAGAAAGTGAAGCTGTTCAAGTCAAACATCAAGGTGATGCTAATCGTTTTCTTTGATGTTCATGGAATTGCTTACCTAGAATTTTTGCCATGGGTCAAACCATTAATCAAAACGTTTACAAAAACATCTTGCGATTTTTGATGCGTTCATTACGGGAGAAAAGAAGGGAAGTGTGGGAGACGAAGTCATGGCTGCTTCATCATGACAATGCTTGTGCTCATAATGCCTTGAGCATACGGCAATTTCTTACAGAAAATAACACTTTCTGTGCTGGAGCAACCACCCTACTTACCAGATCTGGCTCCCTGTGATTTTTTCTGTTTTCTAAGCTCAAGGCAGTGATTAAAAGAACTCATTTTCAAGACTAGATAGCCATTGCAACAGCCGTAACAAAGGAACTTCGAACGATTCCAGCGGAATCTTTCCAGGAGTGCTCAGAAGCATGGCAGCGGAGAATGGAAAAGTTCATCCAGGCTCAAGGAGATTACTTCGAAGGAGACAAGTTCTAATTTTTTCGTGGTATTTAAAATAAAAATAATTGTTCGCACAGTTCCGTTACTTTTCAAACAGCCCTCGTATATACAACAATTTAAGTTGAATCGCGCAATCTTGGTAAAATATCATTCCAATTGTGGCCTATCGTATTGCACGCATGGCAAACTTAACTTTTAGCCCCTTTTTCCCTGTTCAGCTAAATATTTTTTGGACTCATTATTCAACCAGAACTTATACAAAATGTTTCAAATTTTCACTGTGCTTTGCAAATAGAAAAATGTACAATTACACGGATATAGAACATATTTAAACCATTGTTGATAACTTCATATTATATTATAATAGGGGTGGGCAAAGTTTTCAATGGAAGAACCACATGTGAAAATCCAAAACTGCCGGAGAGCCACAAATTCTGTTTGAGGTGTTAATGTAAATACAGTAAACAAAGCAATTTTTAATCAAATAATAAAAACAAATACAACGTTACACGATTTACAATTTTTCCGAGATTTTACAAGCATTAGATCTACTGTGCGTTTTCACTTTATTAGCTAGCTTTTAAAAATCTGGTCGACATGAAGTCAAAGCGGTGTGAATTAATTCTCTCAAATGTTCATTTGTTAGACTTGCACGATATTTTGATTTTACAAAATTTATTATAGAGAATAAAGATTCACAGCGATATGTTGTGCTAAAAACGGAAAAAAAGTCGTACTCAGGTTATTTTAAGTTTTGAATATTCACACTCTGTAACCTGTTGCCAGAACTCAATGGTACAGTGGCATTTATGAAAGTTTTTTAGAGCCAGATCTTCTTGCGATTCGATCAGTTTCATTTCTGCAGTAGGCATGTCTGTGACAAAAGATTAACAAACTGGGAAATTGTCATAAATTACATCGCTGTCTAATGGATTTATAAGGAACGTAAAACATGGCTTAAGCTCCTGAAAATTGCCAAATCTGGATTGAAGCTCTTCCGCAAGTCCTTGCCATTTATCTTTGTATTCTTCAACTTTATGTTCTGTCCTTACTTCTGGAATTGCATTCACTGTTGTTCTGAGGTCGAAAAAATGACAGAATGTTTTTAAATTTATTTCTTTTTGAAAAATTCTAATTTTAACGTGGAACTGTTTGAGAAAGTCTGATATAATCTTTTGTATACCCTGGAGTGCAAAATTGAGAGTTTGTAGATGTTTCTTTATATCGGTGAGAAATATTAGGTCTTGCATCCAAGCATTATTTTTTAGCTGAGGATAGCATTTTCTCTTTTCGTCAAAAAAAAGATTGATTGTCCTTAACAAACCTACAAATCTACTCAGTACATTACTTGTTGACAGCCATCTTACAATGCAGTACCAAGAGACATCACTGGGTGCATTTTCTTACTCCATCTCTTCTACAAAGTTTCGAAATTATTTGTGGTTTTTTCCATTTACGCATTTAAAGTTTACTATTTTGAGAACAGTTTTTATAACGTCTTTATACTTGAAATACTTGGCTGCAAGATGTTCACAATGGATAATACAATGTGTTGGAAGGAACTCTGGAAAGTTAGAATTGCACTTCATAAGTCCAATTAATCCTAGAAATTTACCCTCCATTGCTGGTGCGCCATTAGTCGCAATACTGATGAGTTTATAAGGAGGCACATTAGCTCTTGTTAAAGCTTTATCGAGTGCATTTTTAATGTCAATTCCACATGTTGTTTCTCTCATGATTACCAAGTCCAACAACTCTTCTTTGATAGTAAAATCAGATAAAACATACGGAACAAATATGATAACTTTGAAAATGTGTTCATTTCTCGAAGACTTTTCATCTGACACTGATCGGGAGGAATCGTCTGAATGAACTGAGAGCAATCCGATCTTGCTTATATACGGAAGGAGAATGAGTCTGATTGGTTAAAAAACGCAGCCAATCAGGAACAGAAAGGAAAAGAAAATGAGAGGGCATCTGATTGGTTAAGAGAGACAACCAATTAGAAGGGAAAGTAGAAAAGCGTTAATGAATGAGTTTTAAACTGTTAAAGAAATTCCTTGTGTCGACAAAGATTAGGTTGAAAAGATTTAATAAACGTAGCTTCAAGAGCGGAGAGGCGGAAGGTACGTCCTCGAGCAAGGATAGAGAATTTGGTGTCACTGTATTGGCGGGCACAGGAAGGGTTTTTCAAAAGATGCTGTCCTACAGCAGAATCATGGGCGATGATTCTTCTTTCCTATATATGCACAATCGGATTGTTCTCAGTTCATTCTGGCGATTCCTCCCGATGAGTGTCGGATGAAAAGTCTTCGTGAAATGAACACGCTTTCAAAGCTATCTTAAAGTTTTGTACCGCCAATCGACTCTTCAAGGAACTAATATGCTTAGTTGTGAATTATTTTGGGTGTCTGTTGACTCATCAAGAGCCAAACTAAACGCTAGGGAAACAAACTTGCCTTGTAACTGCAACATCTTCACATATACGTAAAATGCGCCTTTGTGTAGTTTAACGCGAACTGGGTATTTGTGCTATTAATCGCTGACATTTTTTGTTGTTGAGATCCAAAATTAAAACAACTTCAGTTATTTTCTTCTTCACGAGTTTATAGTCAGAGTATGGGTGTTTAGAACGAGCAGTACTTCAAGACATAACATAAAAGAAGCTTCAGTTGCTATATCAGATTCTTTGTTGAATACTTCTATAAACTTCTGTTGATTTGTTAGCGCAGATTTTAACTCAGCTAATTTGTTTTTTCTTACTTCTGATCTAGGTGGAAAGTTGTTTAAAAAGTTTTTGTGATTTGTTTTGTTATGACGTTTCACATTATTGCATTTATTTTTTCTCCCATTTTAGATTAAAAACTCTATTTTCATCTTCATATTTTGTTTTTTTGTGTTTGCTGATTTCATCTCACTTTGTTTCGCAGTATATTTAGGTATACTTGTTACTTCCGCAAGTTGACTGACTGTTTGAAATCACGTAGACCGTAAACTATCTGCTAATTGATAAAACTGTTCTTTAAAATCTACTGAGTGTAAACGATATTCCTATTCCTTACTTCATCTTACAGTGGTTAACCTCCATTTACACTACAACGAAATCTGAGAGAAGTAAGCATTGTTTCTGTTTCTTCTATTTTAATGTTACCAGCGTGTTTCGGCGGGGAAGAAATAAAAGAAACAAAATAGCGCTTACTTCGCTCAAATTTTTCCTGTAGTGTAAATGGTCCTTAACAATAAACCAATAAATGCTTTATTTCCACTCTATGATTCAACTTAGCACCCAATTAGAAATCTTTGTTTGACTTAAATTCAACTGTGAATAACAATTGTACACTGTTCGATTTCGTTATTGTTCAGCTACAAGAGCCGCAAACAAACGGTCGGCGAGCCACAATTTGCCTACCGTTGTATTATAAGTTGATCCTATTATTCACGGCAAAAGTCGTCTGCGGCTTTGAGTTGCATGCCACAGATTTTCTCCGTAAAAATTATTTTGTTTTGCTTTTGCTGTAATGCTTATTCTATTTATAATAGTTTTGTCCATTTTTTATAATTTTTACGAAAGATAAATTAAAAACTGAAAAAAATCACAAAACTTAGCAAA
The DNA here is from genome assembly GCA_963680785.1 of Diplosoma virens. Taxonomy (NCBI): domain Eukaryota; kingdom Metazoa; phylum Chordata; class Ascidiacea; order Aplousobranchia; family Didemnidae; genus Diplosoma; species Diplosoma virens. The sequence goes on along the minus strand of OY796886.1, from coordinate 43,847,098 downwards.
TTTTTTTATATTTATATTTTTTCTAATGTTCGGAACATGATTCGGTGAGCCCACTCGCATAATTATTGCTTTGCTTCGTTTCGTGCCAGACAATGACGAAATGCTTTAAGAAAAACTTTTTTTGTTTTGAGTAAAACGCAGGACAAGACATAGTGCAAGTGCAAGGGAAACTTGATAATGTCGCTCTTGGTTGGATAGCGAACAGTCATCAACAATAACGTGTTTAATTACTTTCTGAGTTAAACATACATTTTAGCCGATATTTTAAATTAAAGTTAAAAAATAATAAATTATATTATTATGTAGTGATTAGATGTATTTTTATTGGCTAAATCAAAATTTACACAAATCAGCCGCTCATGCACGCTATCAGCTTATCTTACTTTGGCCGCCTGGAATGAACTTCACAACCAGCCACCATACGATGATCATACTTGAATGGTGGTAGACGTGAAGAAAGGATATCTGACGATATTTTTTCCTCAATGCAAACACTGCTGTTTCCGTCAATTCGATGTATTTGGAGAAGTAGTAGAGCCAGCAGACTTTAGCCATCTGTGATGTTATAAAAGGAAAATTTACATCAACTGCCTGTTACTTTAAACGTATTTTGATTGAAAAATACAAAAAGTTTTGCCATAAGTTGACCCACCAAGACCATTTTATTTTTCTAAAAAAATAATTCAGGTGAAGTGAATTGACAATTTTGGTAAGTACTAAAAAACTGTTTTGTTATTCAGTCGATCGAACAACGATCGCCATGTCCTTCATTGCTCGTTTCTTTTTTGATTTACGATTGAGTTAGCCAAGTGCAGCTTACAGTCAGTTTAAAATCACTGTTTAATCAGCAAAAGCCTCCGATCTGGACCGTTCCCGGCACCTTGACCAAGGTTACTACCCTATTCGTCATCATACGTCATCTACGACATTACTGCCAGACGATTATCACATGTTCAAAGTTTCCTATACACGCTTGTTACGCAGCTCGACTGCTTCTACCAACACGGCGACGCCCGCGCGATGCGAGCTTTCTGCTTTATCGCGGTGATTATTCGATTTGATTTATTTATGGAGTAAACAAAAGATACATCGAAAACGACTCTTCTATCGGACTTGTGCGATAAGATGCCGCAATCGAAAGTTTACTGAGTGTTTCTGAAACACTTTCCTGTCCTTCTTCTGCTCGATATCAAATTTCTTGCTTGTAATTCGATTGCACATTAAACAATCAATATTGATGAACAAATTGTCAAAAATGTTTTTTTTTCGTAGCAGCTTATGAAAATAAGCCATTACAAAACGCTTGAATGTTTTTGGGTGGGGGCCGCTCTGTAATCTTATGACCACCAAAAAGCTAATAAACTTTTTTTCCACAAAAAAATTAAGCTATTTGTAAACAAAGCCATTAAAATGTTTCGGTATAAACTTATAATACAGGGTGTTTCAAAAAATTTGACATCATTTAGCAATCTAATAACTTTGGCAGTTCCTGTTTAAATAACTTTAAATTTACACAGCATGTGTGGAAACGGCTTGGCCACCGTTTGCTTAAGCATTAATAACAACGTCAAAAATATAATGATTGCTACAATTTTGGTTCTTTCTTTTATTGCAAAATTCTTTAGACCTATATCTTTATTCAACAAGTTGTGGCAACAAGATAGATTTATGTCATACTTTAAAACTCTAACCTCGGAAAAGAGACTGAAAATTTGGTATTAGTAATTGAACAAAGATTTATGTTCGGTATAAAGTGGTTTTTAAAACAATGATAATTGCTTCGGAATTTTCCAGCTCTAGAAAAATATGGTATAATTTAAAAAAAAATTTATTACCTTTCATGTAAACGTCATGAACTTTTAAAAAACAATTTCATTAGGATTAAACAAACTAGAATTCAATGGCGTGCGGTGACCTCTGAGATTGGTCATGCAATTGGAAACCCAAAATCGGGTCATGCAATCGGGTATTTTATGGGTAGTCAATGAGTAATACGTGCAATATTTTACTGGTAGGAAAAAAATTCTGTGTAAGATTCTAATTTTTAGTCCTAATATCATGGTGTTTAAGACCTATTTTCGTCCTAGATTCAAGGTGATCTCTAAAAAAAAAATAAGGTCATCACTTGAAATCGTTTCCAAGTAATGCACTTTTTGTCCCAAATATGTAGTGAACTCTAAAAAAAGTCTTCGTCTCGGATCGGCCTCAGATTTCATCCCGAACAAGTAATATTTTTTATTAAATTCAACAATATCTATCTCATTGCGCAAAAGTTCGTCATGCAATCCCTAAAAATTTGGTCATGCAACGCATGACTTGCATGCCCTGACCGCAAGCCACTGCTAGAATTTAAGAATAAAGTCATCAAAAGCTTTTGCTATAAATTTCTTATTCAATAGATTAATAATATAATTGATTAATAGACTTAAATAAATAATAAAAATACTTTATCAAATAAAATTAAATGTATTAGATTTTATTTGGTAAAGTATTTTTATTAAAATTGTTTGCATTTTACAAATGTTTAATTATTACGAGTCACTAAAACCCAAGTATTTTATGTTGATTAGGCTTAAAGTTGTTTACATTTTTTACCCTTGCCAGCCGCTTTTTAAAACTGTTTAAAATTACAATCTACACTTTGTTTGAAATTGTCCGAATAGAAGGTCAAAAAAGAGGTTGTTTTGATGACACGAACAACGAGGAGTGAAGGCCAAAAAAAATTAAAAAGAAAACGACAATTTCTAAAGAATTTGAATTTACTTTTAAAGACAAATGGTCTTTGCAGAGAAACAGTTGGGCAATCTCCCGAATCATTGGTTGGATTCTTATAAAAGATTGGTGCTGCCCTAATCGACAAGACTTAAATGTTTAAAATTAATCAGAGGGCCGCGGAGTGAATATCCCTCGTTAGTTAAATTAGAAATTTTAAAGCAAATAAGCAGCCCTTTGATGTGGTTCAACAGTCTGCGCCCTCAGACAGGAAACCAACAGCAAAAATGTAAAAGTTTCTTAAATCAGAATCTATCTTTAAAACAAAACTTTTCTAAAAAAATTGCCTTTAAATGTAAAAGAAATTGCAGAAAGAAATGTATAAAGAGTTGGGCAACCATATGCGTCACCGAGCTTGATTAATAAACACTAAGTTAACCCACAATATCCAGTAGAAAACGCTGTTTTTGTGTATTCATATGTATACGTTAGAGTTGACATTTTGATTCAATGATATAATCAGTCAGCTATTAAACAAAGAGAATAACAAGCTCATGTCATGTTGTACATGTCAGTACCTGGAAGCATGCTGGTAACAATTGATCAGGTTTCTAATCCGGATGCCCCTGCAGATTGATGACTATGAAAAGCACAGCACCTTGGTGGGTGCCGAACAGATGCCAATCAATCAATTTTCAGCTTTTAAAGAAACCGAAACAGTTTTTTAAAAGCCTTTTTTAGTTATTTTTTGAATCGGGAGAATACTGATCAAGGATTGAAAGATATTAATATTGATTCAAAGGCGAATAAACAAAGGAAACCCGATGATCGGGCACGTTTGCTTTTCAATTGAACCCTAATCTTAGTTTCAAGCAAAGAAACTCAACATCGGTTGTCACGGCCAACAGAAGCAAAAACCCATAAACATTTTAAAACTTAAAAGAAAGCTTTTGGATTTTTGAAAGAATATACTGTATATTTTGTGTTGATTGATCAGAAGAGACTTTTTCGATGACATTTGAAGGGTTTGGCAGTGTCTAAGTGAATGTCATGGCAATAAATTAATGAAGCTCTATGAAATTTACCTGGAAATCACAATTCAAGGCAAACTTAATTTCTACAATTAGTAATTGTAAAAAAAGTGATTGCACAGTCCTGCAGGATTCGTACAGAACGGAGTAAAGCAATTTGAATAAAAGAAATAGCTTTTTGTCTAACTATTGCTTTGAGCTTTTTAAGTTACTATTCTTCTGCAGCTATACTTTCATCTAAATATTGTTAAAATTATTTACTACAAGTAACATAAGCTAAGCACTGATCATATGATGAACTGATGAATGAGCTCCACTTACTCCCGTCACAAACTTACCCGAACAGCCAGAGGAGATGAAGAATAATCGACTGGTTGGCAGGACAAATTATATCCGGCAAAATACGCTGTTGCACTAAACTGAAAAATACAAAAATAAATCACTGCAAGTCATTGCGTCAAATGAAGAATTAAAAATTGTCGGCAGCGTGGTCGAGTGGTTAAAGCGCTGGGATTGTAATCAACATGGTCTCGGTTAAAAACCTACTCACGCCATTCTGTTGTGTCCTCGGGAAAGACACTTTACGTCACTTTCCCTGCTGGGTGATCTTGTCAAGCAGTTCTAAATTACAGTCACATCTCTATTACATATGAAGCAGACAGCAATAGCTTGGCATCTCCGGAAGCAGGTCGGGGTAATTGCTTGACCTATGTATAAGTGCCTTCGAACTTTCCTGCGAGTCAGGAGGATAAAAATAAAGACAAAATAATAAGATAAATAAATTGAAAAAGTTATTTTATTAAATCACTCAGTTGTTGAACGATGTTAGCTGAACAACAGTAATATATTATAGTAAAGTTGAAAAAATAATTCGTTTTCTTGTTTTAGCAATGTTTTGAGCAGTGCCCATTAAATCTTTATAAATACGGCATGTGCACGTTCGTTGTAATCGCCACTCTAATAGCGTTCCGAATAGGCACAAGCGCTGTATTGATAGTGATGTAATCTACAAGGGCGAGCAAAAAAGTAAGACTTTTTTATTTTACTATATTTTTTCAAAATATCTGAGTTAAAGTTAAATTATATTTCTCAAAAAAAAAAATCAATTAATATTGGATTTAATGTAATTTTTTGTGCTCTATTCAATGGTATATTACTTGATAAATATAATTTAATTTTAACAAAGTTATTTTAAAAAAATCTAAAAAAATAAAAAAGTTGGGACTATGGTTTACTTGATCCAAAAAGTCTTACTTTTTTGCTCACCACTGTATATGGTATAGGTTTGATTCTTACTCTGATCATTCTGCTTGGTAAAAACATTTTACGGCATTTTTTCTGCTTGAAGACCATGGCAAGCACCCCTAAATTTGAGTAATATCTCCAATTAAAAAATTTTAAAGGTTTAACAGGACGGTAACTTTGTGGCATCTCCAAAACCAGATATGGATGACCGCTTGACCATTGCTTGAAATTTAACCCTCCGACGTTGTCCAATGAGTTAGGAGGACAATTAGAAATGATGATGATGATGATGATATAATGGCGAAACAGTGCCATGCAGACAAGATTCAAAGCAATAATTCCATTTAAAAATAGTTTCTTCTAAATTGTAGAGTAAACCGCTATAATCCCCGAATTTTTATTCCTAAAATAAAATTATTGCGAATTTTTAGAGTAAAGAAATAAAATGATAATGCGCCGCGATGGAGAAATTAAGGAAACCATTCATTTCTCTTTGATGAGGGTAATTGATTAAAAAACATTCAGCTTTTGAACTCTATTCTTTTCTGACCACAAAGAGAAAGCGCTTGTAATTATTCTATTTTGACAAAATCCTGAAATTTCTTGCCTTTTTCTAATTTGACATAATGAATAAGATAATAATAATTTTGAATAACTGAAGTTAGGGAATAAAAATGAAATAGACATTTTTCGGAAAAGTTTGTGAATTTGTTTGCTTTCGAAAAGAGGCAAAGTTTTAAATTTATGACTTGTATTGAATGAATAACTTCAAAACTCATCATATGGTTCAAAGTCGTCGTCATCTTTGTCTTTTGAAGGGTATCCACTCCAGGTCAGAGGAAAACAGGACTGGGGCCGAGGGTTTATCCTTTTACCACCCCAGACTGCTGCACTGCCTGAATCAGATGCTGGCAGTGGTGTTATTAAGCCAGCATCAAATTTCGTCATCCAAAACCGTCAGACCTCGTGCTCCATGTGGTGCCCGATGTATAGGGCACGCTGTTAGAACATGGTCTGCGGTTTGCTCCGAGGCGGCACAATCGCAATTCGGTGAAGGAGCAAGACCCCGTTTGTACATGGACAAATGGAATCGCCCAACACCTTTTGTTTCTTTTACTTCTAATGGAAATCTAATGGAATCTTTTGCTCAAAGTGATGCTCTACGTTTAAGTTTTGATTGAGTTTCTGAACAATTTATTTGTCATGATAGCATTTTAATGTTGTTTTATAGTGGCTAAACTTAAAAATTTAGGTAATTTTACAAAATTGGATTTTTTATATTTTTAAACACTATTTTTCTTAAAATCGATTTTTAAATTTTTGTGCTAAAAAAATTGATTTTTACCCTGAACAAACTTTGAAAGTAAAGCTTTTGCATTTTTGTTTTATGAATCTTCAAACTTTGGTGCGCTTCTGAAGCCTACGCTGAGATTTTAGCAACAAGAAAAAGATTGAGAGAATAAAGTTGATTTTTTAAAATTTGTGATGTAACTTAGCGTTAAACAACTAACTTAAAATAGCACTTTGCTACAAGAGAAAACAAACCTCTCGAGTTAGCTCGGCACTTACTTCAAAAGCCATATAAGCTGACAGCCCCACCATGATCGCGTTGTAGCCGATGACAAACGGTTTTAATTGGTATGCGGGGATCTTCTGGGTTAGCGCCCTCACATTCATGCTTAGATACAAGTAACACCCGACCACTAATATAGGATTCCACGGAGACTTCACCAATGGCCACCCAGCGGTCCTGGAGTCTAAAATTATCACAACCCACGTGATATAAATCAATTCATGCAAACCGAAACGCGACCAAGTATGCATATCTGCGCTGAAAGAAGCCGAAAATTGAGGAGAAAAATCAGAATTTAATTAAGAATACCCTATAGAAGGTTAAGATTCATTCAAATGCAAGCAACTAAACTCACGTCGTTGTTACCAATTGTGGGTCTAATTATTTTTCTTTCAACCCTGATATTTGTCTTTCAAGGTGTATTCCACGCACGATTATGACATACAATAAAAAAGTGGACAAGCCTGGACAATAAAAATACAAAACAAAATCCCCTGATTCTTCAAACCATCCCACATTTTTCAAACAGTTTTTTGGTATTTTAAAAGAGACACTTTAAAAAAAACGAAGTAGACACCAAACAACGTGATTTATGACGAAGACACTTGCTACTTATGATCGGAGTCGTTTGTTTTTTGCAATCGTAAAAATAAATAGTACTGCTCACGAGTGCGTAAAAATAAATTTATAGTAGATAGTGTGGTAGAGTAGGAAAAAGCGCCGTTGTAAAGAACAATGCGATCAACATGGCCGCGGTGTAACCTTCACACGCCTTATTTTATGGTGTTTTTAAAAAAGAACTAATAATTTTTGCTAAACGGCGCGAGCTTTCAGCTGTAAATTTTAATTATCGTCAACTTATTAAAAGTCGGCAGCGTGTTTAAAGCAACGGACTGATGATCAACATGGTTTCGGTTCAAAACCCACTTGCGCTATTCTGTTGTGTTTTTGGGAATGACGCTTTACGGCACTTTCCCCTGCTTGGTAGTCTTGGCAAGCAGTTCTAAATTACAGTAATATCTCTACTACATACTAGCGGACAGCAATACTTGGCATCTCCGGAAGCAGGTCGGGGTAATTGCTTACCCTATATATAGCGCCTCCGTCGCTTTCCTGCGAGTTAGAAGGATAAACATACACTGTAAAAAAAATTTGTAACTTTTACAATCATATGATTGGCAGCAGTTTTAAATACCGATTTGTAATTTCTACAAGCATCTATTTTTAAATTTTGTAAAATTTTGTAGAAATTACAAATCGGTATTTAAAACTGCTGCCAATCATATGATTGTAAAAGTTACAAATTTTTTTTACAGTGTAAAGATTAAAAAAAAAAGATAATAATTTTATAAAAACAAGAAATTCAGCAGGAGAGCAATATTCTGTAATCTTTAAATAGAAGTTTAAATTAATTTCTTTCTCTGCTTTCTACGTTTCTCCTGTTGCTTTGCGAGTCGGAATAATAAGAGAGATGATGATGATGATGATGATGATTGTGATTTATTATACTCAGTCATTATTAACCTTTTTGCTACAGGTACCATCAGTTTTTGAATAATTTAATATCATTTAACTAACTAACAGTGGTATGCCGCGAGACGAGAACTACTGCTCTGGTGGGTCAATTACAATTTGCTTGCGTGGGCGAGTACAATGTTGGGGTCACTCACCTGCCAAGTCAACCATTAACGTCCGGTAGGCAGGAAGAAACTCTTTCCACCACGTCATATCCGCAGATCAATCAAAGCTTTTTTCAAAGATGTTTGCTTATTTTTAACCACCTTTATGCAAACTTACAAAAAAGATTTCTTCAAACTAAAAAAATTTGTTTATATATTTTGCTCTCTTGTGTCTGACTCACTGCCTCTTAATAAATTTTACTGCATAAAAAGCACATCGAGGGCAACAGCACAACTACAATCTCAAAGGTTTGCTTCGATTTTGTAATCGAAGGATTGGAAGGAATAAATATTGGGAAAGCCGTAACTATTGAAATCAATCAAAAAAGAACAAAAATTATGCGCACTAAAGTTGACTTGGTTTTTATTAGAGGGACAAATTTTCGTGGGCTACTGCTCACTTGGTCAGGTGCAGTGAAATAAAAATCTTTTTATTCTTTTTATTTCATTTATTCAATTGCTTTATTCCATTGCACCTGACGAAGTACGCAATAGCTCACAAAAGCTTGTGACTTTGATAAAAATCAAGTCAACTTTAGTGCACAGTTTTTTGTTCTTTTCTGATTGATTTCAATAGTTGGCACGGCTTTCCCAATTTTTATTACTTTTCTTTTCTAGTTGGACTTTGTGTTTAGACTAGTTTTAAAAGATCAAACATTTCACCCGATCAGACGACAACATTTTACCCGATCAAAGGACATTTTTTTGCGGTTTTATTCTCAGACAGGGCGCCGGAGTTTTTTTGCCAGGAGGGCAAAATTTTTTCCTAAAAAGACACTCCCAACAAAAGCTAATTTTGGCAACCAAGCTGTAATTTGAAATTTTGGTCAACTGATAGAATTTCAGTTTTCCCAGGGCAGACAGATATCTCAGGAAAGTTTTATTTTGCTAATCTGTTATTTTGGTTCGCGATCAATTTTTCGGCCAATTGCCGGCAGCGTGGTCGAGTGGTTAGAGCGCCGTGATTGTGATCGACATGGTTTCGGTTTAAAACCTACTCGCGCCATTTTGTTGTGTCATAGGGAAAGACACTTTATGACACTTTCCCCGGCTTGGTAGTCTTGAGAGGCAGTTCTAAATTTTTGTCATATTTTTATAAAACTAAAAAACCAAAGTATTATTTCAACTGGATAGCAATATCTTGGCATCTCCGGAAGCAGGTCGGGGTAATTGCTTGGCCTATGTTTAGCGCCTCCGTCGCTTTCCTGCGAGTCAAAAGGATAAATATATAGATAAAAAAATATTTATCAATTCTTTCTAATAAACTTAGAGCTCAAAATTTTAATCTTAAAGACGTGCTGCATCTTGTAAAAGCCCTTAAGTTGATTCTTCCATGACACTCGCTGAGATAGCTGCAGTAATGGCCAATTTTACACAAGTTTTTCTTAATTAGCCTACACTTTATAAATAAGTGTTTTTCACATGCTAATTGTTGAACAGTTTTTAGTTACTCACATAGCAACACTGGCTAAAATATTTACGCTATCAAGAATACGAAAGGGTTAAATAGATAGAAGAAAAAAACTTGAAGTACTATTAACAATTGCATAAAAGAAAAGACGTAATTACATGAGCATAAATGGCCTTTAGCAGTGGTGGATATTGGGTGAGGCGAATGAGGCAGTCGCCTCAGGCCCCCCCTTTTTGGGGGGCCCCCCTCGAAAACAGCATATACAGTTTTGGATTCGCTCAGTGGACGATTTGGAGTGAAGACCTTTTTTTCTTTTTTTGGAGAACACCTTGATTTTGGGAGAAAAATAGGGAAATTAGAGGTGAAATTGAAGTGAAGACCTTTTTTTTTTTTTTTTAGAGAACACTTTGATTTTGGGAGAAAAATATTTAAAAATATCCAAGCCCAGATCAGACCTCTTTTTTTTCTCAGACAACATGAATTTTTGAAAATTCTTGCCTCGGGCCCCTAAATTGGAATATCCACCACTGGCCTTTAGATTAAGATATGATGTCAAATATTAAATGCAGCACGATTAATGTATTCCAAAATAATTTTTTAAGGTCTTGCTTGCTTTGGCTAAGTCATCTGCAACGGCTTGTGAATTGATATTTTCCAACGAATTCATACAAATATTTGCGAAAATTCGATTATTGAGACTGTTATCTGTCATAGAGCTTCTAAGGCAAAGCTATGTTTGGATTCTTTTCATGTCATTGAAACTCCTTTCTGCAAAAGCCGAAATGAGAGCTCTGTATGCCATAGTAAATTTGAAACAATTTATGAATTTCCAGAAGACATTTCTTGGTTTTCCTCTTCTTCTTTAAAACTTCGCCGACTGTTGATATCTTTGTTACTTTTTTCAGAGGCGTGGTACCTTTTTTGTTAAATAACTTAACATGAACATGAAGATCTGCAAGTTCCTCTACAAGCACATCAAAACGAACAAGACTCCTAAAATGTTACGTAACAATCATAATCATGGTACACACATGTACCACTGTCAGTTGAATGAGTTAAGAATGTCACACGTTTGGCTTTGGTGTTTTTATTTTCAGACGACTGCTGCAAGTGAGTAGCCAATGATAAAATTAGATTGACGCCACAATTTCTTTGCTTCTACATCAAATTACTTCATAATTATCAGATATTACCAGAAACGTTTGCTCTTTATAAGCATTCATAAATTTTCTGATATTTTATTCTTCTTTTAGAACACTTAGTATAATTGTTTTATCTGGTTATTTGCCATCAGTCAATTTTCGGCTAAAATATAATATAGTTTAATGGTTCAAGTAGAATAGGGAGTTTGCCAGAAGGTTAGGTCACTTGAAATATCAATGATTCAATATTTCATACGTAAATACTTTTATCTTGACTTTCATTGCTGTGCTATGATTCACGATTGTCTTTGTAATTTTACGAACATCGCTAGATTTAAAGGTGATCGAGATTATATTGGCTAATTATAGAGTAGATGTTAAAAAAATTTTTGTAACACGAATTTCAAAGAACACAATCTGTCTCCCTGTGCCCGCGCGTTTTAAGAACATTAAAACCACTAGAAAAAAAATTTATCTGAAAGGGAGAGTGAATTTTTTAAAATATTAGTAATTTAAAAATCTCAATTGCGAATTCTCAAATTGCAATTTATAACTTAAGTATGCTTGTTTATTACAACTCAGCTCTAACTTATTTGTATTTATGCCCACTAAAAAACGAGTGCTGAAGTCTCTTTCGAAGAAACTCTAACAACAATTTTACCTCACCTTTAATAAAGCCACACCTAAATAAACAAAAAACAAATCTACCAACTTCGAATGATTTGTTCGATATAATTTAGTTAAGTGTTAAAGACCAGAGCAGTCTCCGATCATATGTTTGTTTTAGCTTAATAGAGAGAAAGACTCGATGCGATCATAAAAACTGCCAGCAGAACGCTTCTAAATGATCAATGCTTTTTGCGCACGTGTATGAGGTTTCAAAAAAACTTTATTTTAAATTTACAGTGGAAATTTAAAAAATTTAAATCAAAAATCTTGTTTATAACCAAGATAATAAATGAAATACAAAATGAATACATCTATCTGGCAAGTAATTTTCTTTTCTTTAATTAATGGTAACTTTCAAAGCATTGCGACCATGCTTATAGGTTATAGTTTTTATTGTCTTTCTCGTTCTCGTACTTATCTTTTGCATGTTTTACTGCTTGACGTTCTATAGCTTCCAGCTTTTTTCGTCTTTATTAACTCTTTGCATAGTTAACATGATTTGTTGTTATCTCAAGAAATAAAAAATAAAACTTTATTGAGAGACCGATCAACCTGGTTTACCGGTTACTGACACTTTGTCACTGTTAATTCAAATGTAAATTGCCCTTTTCTTATCACCTGCTACTTTCCGTTAATTTCGTACAAAAAGGCGCGACCATTCACTAACTTACGAAGTCACAATAGCGGTCAACCTCAACGAGTCACGGTACGCGCGCACGTCGAATGCGTCGCGCCGATTGTATTCGGCGAGTCTGATTTCATGTGCCAGGTAACAATGTAAGCAAGCTACATGGCGTTTACATAAGCGCTAAACCAAGGAGTCTCTCAATTGCACTTTTTTTCCTCAGAATTTTTGACATAAAGACCCAGACAAAAAAGCTTCACAAAGTTCCTCAACAATGCGCCTGCAACAATTCATTTTTTTCCCACTCGTTTCATCATGTTTATAGATATTATTTTGAGTAAAATTAAGAAAGTCCAATAAAGTAAAATACAAAGCATTGAATATAAAAGTAGATGCAACTTTGCATCTGCAGCTTCTTTCAAGCTGCATTTCCTTATTTTAAGCAGAAAAAAGTGAAAATTTATAAATAAATATTAAACTAGTATTTCTTTTTAAAACAGAGGTTGAAATAAATCAAAGAGTTAATACTGCGGTTATCATTTTATTAATTTTAACGTTTCGAGTACATAACTCAACTCATTGTCAAAAAACATAATTTTATTATTATTTTTGACAATTGGTTAAGACAGTGATTTTGAACCTCTTTTGAATGGCGGCACACTAATAAGCTATTTAAATTTTCGGGGCACACCCATCATATTGGTTGATAATAATGCTGTTTACCACCTGACTGCCCTAACGCATGAATCACAAAACATTCTAAGAAACAAAATTAGGTAATGAAAAAGCATATCCTGAATTTATCATGAAGTGTATAAATAAGATCATACATCAAATACAGCGAACTCTATCATTTCCAATTTCTATTTGGTAATTCAACTTATCGAATGATAACTACGACAAAAAAATATTGTTGTCGCATTAATTAACGAATAAGTTTTGTTGAATACAGTCCTAGCCCGGCTGTTAAGCGTCGTGCTTCTTCACTACTGCTGTGAAATCTTTTTCCTTTCTTATTTTTAATAATGGCTAGCTGAGAAAATCTCAGTTTACATATGTATGATGTTGATAATTGCAATAATACTTTGATTACTTAGAGCTGGATACTCATTCTTGGCGGAGATTTAAAATGCATCTAACGGCACTACGCCGCTGTGGAGCAGACATGAGATAAGGGGGCCACGTGCAATGTTTTAGCACCAGCTCCCAATCTAGAACCTGCAAGTCGTTTTGGTAGATAATTTTTTTCGCAATGCCTCAAGGTGGTGACGGAACGTGAATGTCCTGTCAAGCTTGCATCAAGATAAGTTGGTACGTGGCAAACGGCAATAGCTTTCTGTGATATTCTGTCGTTTCTCTCTTATAAAGCACAAGTCAGTCTTATATGTTTTGCTCTTCTTTATTATACATCGTCTTCTTGACTAGTCCGTGATAGTTACTAAGAAATACAAATTATGTGTTGCGTGTTGCCACATTAAAATTACCAATATATTACATCCCCCCCATATATTGAAAGTTATTTATATCAAGGCTTATAGATGATCGAGAGTTAATATAGTTTTAACGTAAAAATTAATTTCAAGATTGATAAACCCGTTATAGCAATAAAGGATTAAGAAAGCACATAAATAAGCAATAAACAAATAAGAAAACATACAAATAAGCAAGCAAAAGGTTGTGTGATGAAAATAAAAGGTCCTTTCGAGGTAAATGTTTGAATTATTCCATCACATAATCATCAAAACGACGAGGTCGCCGATGTTTACGGTCAGATCGTTTAAGTTCATCACATGAACTTTCAGTCTCGGTTACTGCTCGGTTGAAGTTGTTTCCGACTTCGTCATCAGAATCATCGTTCAGTTCATTGTTTTTGACGTCACCATCATCAAGGTAATTGCTTGGTTTAGTGGAATTAGTGTTATTCTTGGGATGAGAATATCTCTTTCGAAGATGAATTCTATTTCGTCGAATCATTAATCCTGACTCGAGCTTAATCAAGTATCGGCGTGATTGGTGGTAGCATTCCATTACCCGGCCATATCTATCCCACCTCTTAGTGCGATTATTTTGTATGCAGACTGGATCATTAACTTTAAGCTGTTCTAGGTTTCTTGTGCCTCTGTTATAGTATTTTTCCAATTTTTCTTTTCTTTTTGCTGCTTCCCTGTCAACTCGAAGTTTTTCGTCATGCCAACTTCGTGATAAAGAACTTTTGTGACAGGGGATAGCGTCCTGTACGGAATGACCATACAACATGATGGCTGGAGATAGACCTGTGGATTTGTGAGGTGTGTTTTTCCACTGCAGAATTCCTTTGATCCATTCTTCATTTGTTCTCAAAGGCTGTCCTCTGCCACGCCAACATTTTCGAAGAAGACTTTTTGCCCACTTAACAGCTGATTCAGCCACAGAGTTGCCTTGAGGGTACCGTGGGGACGACGGACGCCACTCAACTCCCCACCTTTTTAAAAAGTCGTTAACATCTGATGAGCCAAAAGGAGGGCCACCATCACTCCAAAATACATCACAAACTGCAGTGTTTATAAACCATTCTCGCAAACTGCTAATTATCGCAGCTGCATCAGGGTTGATAAATGGACCTTTTACGTCAAAGTATCCCGAATACCAATCTACTATTACTAAAAATTTATTTCCATTTAGGTCGAACCAATCAGCTGAAATAATCTGAAAGGGATATTCAGCAACTGGCAGATGTTGCAACGGCTCTTTGATGTTACTCGGTCTGTCAAATTTGCATTTGGGACAGCTTCTGCATTTATTAGTAATGTCGTTATCCATACCAGGCCAGTACATTATTAAGCGGGCTCTTGCTTTTGTGCCTTCGATCCCCCGGTGACTAGCATGCAAATCTGACAATATGCTTTTTCGTAATTCATGGGGAATAAGTAAGCGTGTCCCTTTAAGAACAAAGCCATCATCACTTACTAATAAGTCTTCACGAACGTTCCAATAAGGGTGCAGCAAATCGGAGAGGTCGCATTTGTTTTGGGGAAAACCCTGGTTAATTTGGGCTTTTAAAAGTTGATACTCCACGTCGTTGTCAGCAATCTCTTTAAGCTGTTCTAATCGAAACGAACAATCTGCCATTTCAGCTTGGGATAAACGGCAAATTCGAAGAAAGAATGCCTGTGAATCGACATGCTGTTGGTCAGTTTCATCAGGGTTATCAACAGGGTTGCGAGAAAATGAATCCGCAACTTTATTTTGAGGACCTGGAATGTAGTTTACTGTAAAATTATAATCTATTAATTTTAAGAGGCTTCGTAAAATTCTGGAGTTGTTTATGTTATCCAGCCTTCGCTTATTACAAATACTTACAAGGGGACGATGGTCAGTGAATAAATTAAATTTGGTCCCGGCTAAGAAATTGTGGCATTTTTTCGTGGCATAAACAATTGCTTGCAGTTCAAGTTCTATAGGAGCATATCTTGTTTCAGCTGGTGTTAGGGTTCTTGACCCTGTTTGGATCGTTTTCCAATCGTTGTCGGTTTGTTGCTGCTTTAAGTAAAAACCAAGACCATGTTTTAAACTAGCATCAGTGAACAATCGCAATGGCGCTCCGGGTCGATAATACGCAATCACATTGTTACTGGTGAGAATTGCTTTAGCATTTTCAAAGGCTAATGTTTGTTCATCATTCATGTGAAAGGGTTGCGCATTTTTTTGCAGCAAAGGTCTTAAGGGTTGCAAAGCGGTGGCCAAATCTCGGTTAAAGGGGGCCAGTTGGTTAGCCATGCCTTGAAACGATTGCAAATCGGTCAAGCTTTCTGGCTTTTTAAAGTCGCGAATAGCTTTGATCACATTGTCTTGCATTCTATTACCGTTATGATTAAGTACTATGCCAGCGAAAGTAATTTCTGGTTGAGCAAAGATGAATTTATTGCGCTGTAAGCGAATACCTGCTTCTCGACATCGGGTTAGAAATTTCTTTACAAGGGCAGTATGCTGTGCTAAACTATTTGAAGAATATACGATATTATCATCAACAATTTTTTTAGTATTTGGCAGATCATGTAACTCTTCAGACATTCTTCTGTTGTAATGCTCACTAATCGAATTAATGTTAAAGGGGGCGCGTTCGTATTGAAAACGTCCAAAAGGTGTCAAAAAAGTAGTTAAATGCTTACTCTCTTCAGCGAGTTCTATTTGGTGGTACCCCTTCCATGCATCAAAACTAGAAAATAAATGTGCATCATTTGCTTGAATACTTTGAACTACGTCAAGCACACTAGGGCTGAAGTAGTGCTCACGTAAGCAGTATTTGTTTAAGTGTCGAAAATCAACGCATAGCCTAACTTTTCCATTAAACTCCCCGTTTTGGTCGCGTTTTGGCTCTACAACAATTGGATTAACCCATTCTGTTGCCTCTGTGACAGGTGTTATTATGCCTTCTGCTAAGAGCTCGTCGAGTTCGTTTTTTAGAGCTTGTTGAAATGCAACAGGAATTTGTCGTGCTTTAGAAATACAACACGGTATAGCATCATCGCGCAAAACAATTTTAAATTTCTCACCTTTCATTGGTGGTTGGGATTCGAATACATCGTCGTACTCTTGAAGGATTTGCTGTTTCAATAGTTTGGTATAACCGCCCTCTGGGTCAATTGTGCTCGAGAAGCAACGGGTTTCACAGTTTAAAAAGATTTTACCTTTATTAAACGGAGTTAAAATTGACCTGGTATTCTGAGTAGCACCCGCCGCATATTTCTTTGCTTCAAACTCAGGGTGTCCTGGGGACCCTTTGGTGTTGATATGAACAATGTTTAACTTTTTAGCAACATCGATGGAAAGCAATGGGGTTTTAATGTTTTTAAAAACAACCAATTCTGAATCAACATATGACTGGCCAAAATAAAATCTGGCGTAAACATAACCTTCCGGAGTCATTTTTTCGCCTGTGGCTGTAACAGTGGCTTGCATTTCTGCTGTAGGCTTTTTTAATTGGCTCGGCAGTAGATGCAACAGAGTCAAATGATGAAGTCCGATTACCGTCCAATCAGATCCTATATCGATTATAAAGCGCAAAATACCGGAACAATCGTTGTCAATGGCTACGCGTACCTGAACTGTTTCAGTCCTACTGCCGACTTGCGATACTATTGCTCCCGATTGGGCTTCTACTTCACTAATTTTTGATGAAAAGGTGTCAGTTGTCGGCCTCCGATTCTTTTTGAAGCACATTTTCTCAAAATGACCAACACGACGGCAAAAATTACAACGTTGTCCTTTCGCAGGACATGTACGCAAGGAACCATGTATATAACCGCAGCGTGTACATATTCGTTCCTGATTTGATAAAGTTGATCGATAACCACTTGAAGTTTGTGTTACCGGTTGTTTTGCGATTCGTTCAATTGCGTTAAAATCATTTTCAGTTAGAGCGTTGGTAGTTTTTTGTAGCGAGTCATAGGTGTCTAATATTCGCACGGCGGCTGGTAAATCTAAATCCGGCACTTCCATTAATTTTCTTTGGGCAATTGAATCGCTTGTGTGAAGCACAAGCTTCATCAATAAACATTGATCAACTGCACGAATTTTATCGTCTTCACAAAAATCTTTACCAAATTCACACATAGACGCAAGTTTCACAATTTCAGCATAAAATTGTTTAAAGGTTTGGTCAGTTTGTTGCTTATAAGCATCAAAGGCTTTTCTGTAAACCCAAACATTATCTTTCGCCTTGGCAACGGTGGCAATGATGTCGAGCACGGCATCGATGTTTTGCCGTTGTTCGCGCGGCAACTGCAATTGAGCGGCAGTGATTTTCTCGAAAGTTGCGCTCGTGACACACGCTTCAATGGCTGCCATTTTGGTCTCCCAAGGGGTTGCCTCAGCTTTAATGCCAGATTCTCTGATAAAATTGTTAAATTGTCTTTTCCATGACAAAAAGAATTCTCCGGAGTGTGTGGATAAATCTAAATCTTCTCTAATAAAAACTTTCTTTAAAGACCAGTCAATTGACCGCACCATCTTTTCAACAATTACTTTATATGATCTTTTAATGGAATTGAACAAAATATATCTGATAAACTGAGACTGGCTTTTTAAAATTGATAATTTTACTTGAAGTTCTTTAGACTATTTTTTGACTTATTTATGGCTAACTGCCGACGACGCCATGTGATATTCTGTCGTTTCTCTTTTATAAAGCACAAGTCAGTCTTATATGTTTTGCTCTTCTTTATTATACATCGTCTTCTTGACTAGTCCGTGATTGTTACTAAGAAATACAAATTATGTGTTGCGTGTTGCCACATTAAAATTACCAATATATTACACTTTCCACTGCAGTCAAGTTTCAGCTCCACCACTGTTTGGTGGAAGGCTTACTTCGCTGTCTTTGCTTCACTGAGCTTTAGCCTACAAGTTTGGTGATAATTTGAAAAGGTAAATATGTCTTGACTCAGGACTTTCTACAGTTCCTTCCGGCAAATCATCGGCATATGCATATTTTTATACTTTAATTATTTTCAAAACAAAACTAAATGTTTTTTGTATTTCTTGATAAATTTTAAAATATAAAATGTCCAGATTTTTCGTTTTTGAATGCAAGTGGTTGCAGTGCAGGCTTTTATAAATTGTTTTGAAAAATATTTTTCAGAATTTGAAAAATAGTATAAAAATGTTATTCGCTTCTAATTGAGAAATAAGCTGCACTTTTTCATGTAATAAAACTACACTTATAGAGTTTATATACTTATTATTAATATTACACAGTTACACATGAATACGTAATTACTATCGCAGAATTACTTACGGATACATCGACCGCTTAATATTAAAAACATGAAACTACTCGTATATTAACCCGGTGTGATAAGCAAGAATTCACGTTAAAATATAAAAATATGGTCAAAAAGGCCGATTACTCAGATATGTTTACCGAACAAAATTTTAGAAGAAGGTCCACTAATTCAGTTGCAAGCAACAACGAAGAAATACCGTATTAGCGTTTATGAATAGGACAAATAGCCACTGAATTGAACAAAAGCATTTTTAGAACAAAAACTTATTTATAGCAAAAAAACGTGCATCAATAATAATATTGTCAAATACAACTTTGAAACTAACTAAAAATTTTAAAAAAACACAAGAGTTTTAACAAAATTCAAGGTTATAAGAAATAAATTACAAATTTTTTTCTAATTGGTCGATTTTTTTATGAGGAAAATAAACCTCTTGCTTCATGATCACCGGTAGTAAATCAATATTGTCGATTGAATGTCTTCCAGCGAACGAGCGTGTTTAGAGGCGACATTAAATGTGAGGGAGGAGAGCGGCTCGCCGGCCATCTAATCTGAAAGCAATAAAACAACGTTTGACATCGAAATGAAAAGTTGCAGAAATTCCACCAATTTTCATGTTTTAATTCCCAACAATGCAGCTGATCCAATGAAGACTTATCTAGAGTCCTCATCAACGACAAGCCACATCATTGTCGTGGTGCCGTCCCTTTTCCTACACAAATTATGGGTTGAAATGCCTTGTCGATTGTTTAAGTTTTATTCTCAGGCAACACCAAATGGACATCTATCCCCTTCCTAAATTTAACGTGAAGACAAAAATCAAAATAAAAGCATTTATTTGATATTTTGATCGAGTTTCTATGATTGTAGGGAAAATCCAACTCAATGCTTATGTATCTACCCACCGGTACACACTTTTTTTTGAAAAGGTCAGAGGGCAATTGCCCCACAGCCTGTAGTTTCCGGCGTCCCTAAATATTGAAGAATTTAAAGAAATTTAAATGATAAACTTTATTTATTAAATAAAAAACTATAATCATGGGCCATATTAATATTGACGTCATCGATACCAAAACGAAACCTAAAACTCCTGATTAGTTTTCTATGCTACAGTTTTTACCCAAATTATTGAAAAAATTACTTGAGTAAACACACATTCTTGAATATTAATTGACTACATTCTTACTAACATAACTTAAAAAAATTTACCCCTTACTTAATTCAATTTATTGCCCACCATTTTCCAACAGCATGCTTCTATGGTTTTCCTAGTTGCAAAAAGGCAAAACCTTAATTTATCAAAATGTAATTTTGTTTTTGGACTGTATTGGATGTGGGGGCACTTGACTTGATAACGTATGTTCTTCAGTGCCCCCTGCCTTCACACATATTTCGATTTTCTTTTAACCTTACCGTATGTGTGTATTATAAAATTTATGTTTGTGTGTTTGGCAAAAAATAAATATTCGTTATTTGTTATTATTCGTTAAAAGTCGTTCGTTTAACTTTCCGTATATCGAACCATCTTCGGCAGCTTAGTCGAGTGGTTAGAGCGCCGTGATTGTGATCGACATGGTCTCGGTTAAAAACCTACTTGCGTCATTCTGTTGTGTCTTCGGGAAAGACACTTAACGACACTTTCCCCTGCTTAACGACTTTGGGAAAAGCACTTAACGATTTTTGGGAATTTCTATAAAACTAAAAAACAAATGAAAATTTCATTGAACAGCAATATCTTGGCATCTTCGGAAGCAAGTCGGAGTAATTGATTACTTTACTATGTATTAGTGCCTCCGACGCTTTCCTGCAAGTCAAGATGATAAATATAGAGATGAAATTTAAAATAAAAACACTTCGCGATGCTTAAGCTAAACAGCTTGATTCTATTCGCTGACTTACGCTCAAAAAATAAAAATAACATTTCAATAATTTTTGCAATAACTGGCACAATTGATGAACCGCTTCCGCTCTTTGACGATGAGTGTGATCTCAATATGAGCTCATTTGACGTCGCTTAGATGAGCAGAAAAAAAAATTTGGTCTAATTTTCTTGGCTAGAACTTTTTAAAAACCGGTGTTGTCGATTGTTTTTGTAGCAATGCCCAAGCAAATGCGCACGTCTTTTTTTCATGTAAAATTTAAATATGCAATCAGCTTTTTCTCATCAGGTCAAATAATTTTGCTATAGTGTTTTTAATTTTTTTAAAATTTATGCTAAAACAACCAAGTATAACTTAGAATACGCTTCTTAAAATTTACATTGCTTTCTCAGTAATATTTAATAGTTGATTAAACTATAATATAATTTAGACGCAAGAAAAAAAGCATTTTAAAGCTTTCCTTTTATGCTGTGGAATAGGGATATCTTTTCTGAGATCCAATAACAGCAGTCAGCTAATATATCAATATCCGAACAACCTTGATATCGTTCTTCCATCGTACTAATATCTTTGTGAAAACGTTGTTTTTTGCTTTAGACCAATGATCCCCAAACTACGGCCCGCGGGCCGGATTCGACCCACTAAGACTTTTTATTCTGCCCGCGGAGCTCTTTTTAAAAATACATACACTCACTTTGAGCCATAGTTAGATAGAATTATGTCGGGAATACCCCAGTTTCAGTTTTTTATCTTTTTATATTTTTAGAGAACACACCAAGAATTTGGGAGAAAATTAGTGAAATCAGAGATCGAATCGAACTAAAGACTTTTTTTTTAGTCTTTTGCTTTGGCTCGAGGAGGTCCAAAAAATCTATACACGGCCCCCTACTTGAAAAGTTTGGGGACCACTGCTCTAGACTATTATCACCACAGTTTTTTGGAAAATAATCCTGCTGAAGTTAAGAAATCCATTTTTTAATTGACACACAAAGCTTGGAAGAAGTTGTTCAATAACTCATCAACCGTATAAGCATAGTTTGGGCTACGTTTTTTCCCAAGAGATTTTGTAGTAATATTTCAAAAATAATAGCAGACTGTGTCACTGTTTTGGTCTTTGGGACCTTGTTAGTGCTGTGTCAATCAGTACTTGTCTAATGCTGTATAAATAACCTAATCAAAATTTAACCTTTGTGGTATTTATACTGGGTACAGTCAAGGCTAAATTTGTATGCTGCTGACAAGCTGAATCTACAATGAAATGAAGGCGGATATGCGAGCTCACTATGACCAAAGCATACTGCAGGATCTATAGCGTAGATAGCTAGTGTTTGCTACCACATTAAGCTTAAAAGGCTTGATAATGTCAATAAAAGCAAATAGTGTCATTGTTTTTTTTGTTTTTTTTTAAATAGTTATGATTGTTTAGTTTATTTATTTTGAAGTAGGTCTATGTTTGTCTCCCAGAAAACATATTAAGTTAATTTTTGTTTGTTTAATATTGTCAAAGAATTTTCCAAAGACTCCGAAAATTGCACAAGATTACTTTTAGGATGTCGATATAGTACACTAAAAACTTTTGTTGAGTGATTCATATTAATTTTAATCCACATCTCTTCACAGCCAAAATAGTTTAGATCAACGATACAAAAATTATAGAAACAAACTTAGTCACATTAAGGAACAATCAAAAAAAAATTATTTTCAGAAAATTTTAACTGATTCTAAACATAACTTAAAATTGTTATGGAAAACCATTAATGACATCACTAAATTTAAAAACAAGCAACAAGAATCAATCAAAGAGATTGTGAATGATGAAAACAAAACAATTAAGCTACTGATCCTGTCGAAATGGCAAATACATTTAATACTTATTTTTCAACTATTGGTTCCAAATTAACTTGCAAAATTGATAAACCATCCAATAACTGTAATTATTCTTGTAATTCATATATTTCAAATAAAATGACTTCTTTTTTTCTTAATCCAATAACTATGTATGATATGGTAAAACATATAAATAATTTGAATCCTGTAAAAAGTTCAGGACCTTGTAAAATACCTATAAAGTATATTAAAATGTCCATGAATATTATTGCACCTTTATTAGCAAAACAATATAATCAGTGCATAATTGAAGGAACATTTCCAAGTATTTTGAAAATTGCACAAGTTGTACCAATATTTAAGAATGGATCAAAAGAAAAATGTTGTAACTATAGACCTATATCTCTTCTCAGCCCATTTTCAAAAATCTTTGAAAAATGTATATATAAGTAATTATACTCTTACCTTATTAAATACAATATACTTGCACCTAATCAATTTGGATTCAAACAAAACTGCTCCACTAGCCAAGCTGTGAGAAAACTATATGATGAATTGGTACAAAATATTAATCAAAAACAAATAACATGCTGTATTTTTCTTGATCTCAGTGAAGCATTTGATACAGTTGATCATAAAATATTAATACAAAAACTTGATCATTATGGTATTCGTGGCTTACCCCAACAAGTGATCAAGAGTTATTTAGACAATAGGCTCTAATTCACCTCTGTGGCTGGGACAACATCAAATCTCGCGTCAATAACTTGTGGAGTACCACAAGGTTCCACACTCGGACCACTCTTATTCTTACTGTATATAAATGATTTACCACTAGTATCAAATTTAAACACAAAACTATTTGCTGATGACACTGTTTTAACTGCAACTAATACAACAATCAATACTTTAACCAGTGCAACTAATATAGAATTAGAAAAAATTGATAATTGGATGAAATTGAACAAATTAACAATTAATTACAAAAAATCTCAATTTATGCTTATTTCCAAAAAAAAACAAAATTATGACAAGTGTATTATAACTATTGGAAATCACAAATTTGAGCAAGCAAAGCAAGTAAAATATTTAGGTATTGTGTTTGACAAAAGTTTAACTTGGCGGGAGCATATCCAGCACTTATGCTCTAAGCTTTGCAAAGGGTGCTGGGCATTACTAAAACTTAAAAATTACGTAGACCTAGCAACTCTAAAAACTGTTTATTATAACCTTATACACTCATATTTACAATACTGCATATCCTCTTGGGGACTTGCATCTACCAGCACTCTTGCTCCTTTGAAAATATTGCACAAGCGAGCAATAAGAATAATGATGTTTGCTAAAAGACAAACTCCTTCATCCCCTCTATTTTATTCTTTAAATATTCTCAAAATTGAAGATCTTTGTAAATTTGAAATTGCAAAATTTATATTCAAACTAAAAAATATTCCTGACTTTAACTACATGCATAATTTAAAACCAATAAATCAAATTCACAAGTATAATACCAGACTTTCAAAAAACAATTATTTTTTACAAAGGAAAAAAACTGAAACCGGTAAGAAATCATTGGAATATATTGGATCAACCATTTGGCTAGATTTACCAAGTGATATCAAATTGTACTCTTTTCCAAAATTTAAACAACAGTTAAAGTTTTATTTATTATCAAACTATATATCAACTTAAACTATATTCAATGATTTGATTTATTGTATAGACTATTACATAATCTATGTAGCCTCAGTAAACCTACTTGATGTGCTATTTTATATACCTGTAAAAGAAATGTTCTCATATTGTTAAAGCTTATCTTCAATATAATTTTGCCTGATCAATTTATTTACACCACTTTGCTGCTTGTTTCTCGCTAGTAACTGATTGACCTCTACTTAAAGTCTACTTTTACATATGTATGTCTAATATTGTGTTTTCATTTTCCAACATGTCCTTGTCTAATATTGTGCTTTTGTTTTACAATATGTCTTTGTTCAATACTGTATTATTGTTTTTTTTTTGTTTATGCTGCTAATGTTAATATATATTATTATTATTTTGGCTTTATTTGTTTTGCTATCTCATAAATTAAACTAATAGTATGATTACTTTTTTCGTCTTCTTGATATTGTTATTGTTAATATGCTCATTGTATTTTTTGTCTTATTTTTTTTAATTTTTTTTATTTCATTGCTATTCTTAATATTTTCATTGCATATTATTTTATTTTGGCTTTATTTGTTTCTACTATTTCGGTACATATTATATTGTTATTTTCAAAAATTAAGTTGGCTTTGGACATGGAAGACCGTATGGTCATTTCCACTGTCTCCTTGTGCATCATTATTTGATATGTATTTCTTTTAAATTGTCACGTGTTTATTGCACTAAATAAAAAATTGATTGATTGATTGATTGATTGATTATTGTCAGTATCATGCCAATTTGACATAAGCGAAAAAAATGCAATAAAGCCATTAAGAACACATTGACAGATAGGCTGCGAAGCGACCACAATATTGAGGGTTTTCTTGTCTGCAGCCTTGAAATTGTAAACGAAATGTAATGCAATTTTTATATAATATTTACAAAGAAAAACAAACAACAACAACAACAACAATAAAAACAAAGAACAGTAGCATTACATCAATTAGTGTAAAGACCAAGAAACAACGGTAGGCTATATTGGTGCCAATCACACAATTTGTTTAAACAAACAACCGTAGGTAGTAGAAAGTTTAAGATTAAAAATTGAAAATAATACCAGTTAGTTGAATTGAGTTTTTTTCTCAAATGTCTTAAGAGTTTGCCAAAAAATCAAGAAACTAAACAGATTAGATGATAACTACAAATATTAGTCTTCAAATGTAAATATGGTATCTTGTAAATTTAATCATATATTATGCACAACATAAAAATAAATAAATTAGTAAAAACTAACAATTTCTGAATTAATACACACCAAAATGAAGTGATTCATCAAAACGCATTGAGTATCAAGAAAAAACCTCATGCACAAGTTATAATGAACTAAAAGAAGCAAAATAATCTTAATATTTTGTTGTCGAGAGTATGAGAAAAAAAAATTACATTAGGATGCCAAATAGTAGATTAGTATTTTTGTAATAAAGTTGATTTTAGTTTTGACTTAAACGTAGCTAATGACTTGGATTTTTTGAATTCTAAAGATAATGAATTCTAAACTTTTGAACCCTTATATTTGATGGACCTTTGTAACTTTCTAGTTCTACAAAATGACAAAAAGAAATTGCAATTAGTGGAGCCTCTTGTTAGTTGCTTATGTACGTTACACGTGTTAGAAAAATAGTTTTGAAATGGTAATGGCAGTAGGTTATTTTTAGACTTGTAAGTAAAAGTTGCTATTTCGAACATTAGTAAACCTGATAATTTGAGAATAACTTTATTTAATTATAGCACAAAGCACACGCATAAAAAGAGATTACATACAGTATATACAGGAAAAAAGTGCGGTACAAGAGAGTGAGTTATATACATAAGTTTTTGTACTTTTTTTTAGATAATTTAACATTTACAGTAATTTAGTCGGGCGTAATTTAAACAAGCACAAAAAAGGATAAAATGATTAAAGTAGAGCAATTAATAATTATACGCAAAAGGAAAAAGGATTACTGTATTTGACAATGAAACAAAAATAATGGTGGGCAGTCATAGTGAGTCTTGTGTTATGAAGTATAGTTAAGGCGCATTTTACACTATAACAGTAGGCTATACATTACATATTTGTATAGCATTGGGTTAAAATATTTTTTTAATTGGTGTAATGCCAAAATTATAAAACTATAAAAAACACTGTAGATAGATAAATAATTACACGTTTACATATTTACAAAGATAGGAAAAGACAAAAAAAACTCCATAAAGAAATAAAAACATAGGTTATTTACTTAATTTATTTTTAAAAATTTGGATAGGCTTTGGTTGAAAATGATTTAAATTTAGTTCTGGGTTTCTTCATTGAGTAAAGAAGGATTAATAAATACTCGCATGTTAAAAGATAGGGTTTTATTCCGTAATTGGAAGATTGACATTTGAATTAAAGAAGCTATTTTAATTAAGATTGTATTATGGTTACTGGAAAGTTCAGAGAAGTTGTATAGGAGTATATTTTTAGGGAGAGAAATAGATTTTTTAGAATTTTGGAAAGGTAAAGTTCTAAAGAGGAAATGTGATATTTAGTATGAGGGCAGTCAAAAAATAAATGAATGGGGTCGTGAAGGGAGGAAAGACATAATTTACATAAAAAATTGTTTTGGTTTTTAGGGGTAAAGTTATATTTTTGAAAGAAACAACCCCAGGCATAACCCTTACAAGCTGTCCTGAAAGCTATTTTTCTCCAAATCAGAGAAAAGAGAGGGTCGAGGTTTGAGGAAGGTTCCACGAAGCCAGGTATAAGGGATAGCTTGGTTGGTTTTTGGTAAACTAATTGCTTTCGGTAAGGGATTTGGGTCAGGTTTAAGAAGGTGTAGATAAAGAATTTAAAAATAAGTTCAGATAGGTGGTTAGATGGGATAGAAATTTATTTTTTGATGTAGGTAAGAGTTGTTGTCCGATGAGAATTTGGTTTAGGGCGGTGGGGTTGAGAGTTAGGGTAAAGGTCAGGTTTATAGGGTATACTTTTTATACCAAGGTTATAAATAGCAAAGTGTATCCAGAAATGATGAAACGGTTTAAGGGGTTCGAAGGAAAAGTATTAATTGCCATAACAAGGCTGTGAAGGTTTTCGGGGCAAGGTAGTTTATTTTATTTTATCTCTATATTTATCCTCCTGACTTGCAGGAAAGCAACGGAGGTGCTAATACGTAGGGTAAGTAATTACCCCGACCTGCTTCTGAAGATGCCAAGATATTGCTGTCCGCTTGTATTTTAATAGAGATATGACGGTAATTTGGAACTGCTTACCAAGACCACCAAGCAGGGGAAAGTGTCGTTAAGTGTCTTTCCCAAGGACACAACAGAATGGTGTGACTGGATTTTGAACCGAGACCATGTTGATCACAAGCACGGCGCTCTAACCACTCAACCATGCGGCCGACAATGTAGGGTAAAGCAATTCTTCCATCAGCTTTAGAAAGGTATAGGGTAGAGCGTTTAATTGGTTCAAAAGAAAAAAAACTCCATAAAAATTTAAAGAAGGAGGAAGTTAAGGTTTTATATGTTTGGGCAATGGGGGAATAATTCTAAATAAAAAGAATAAAGTGCTGCTTAATATAAATGACTTTTGAATAGAGGGAATCATTAGGATGAAGGAGGGAAAAGATTGTTAGCGTATTGAGCGAACTAGGGTATACCAATTTTGTATCAAATATTCTGTTTTGAAGAAGAAATAGATTCCAAGGCTTTTAGTGGATTAAAGAATTTTACCTTGGGGAAAAGTAGATTGAAATGAGGAAAGAAAATTAGAAAAATTGGAGATAATATTGGTCTTATTATAATTGATTTTAAGACCGGAAAAGAACAAAAATTTATTCAGTATCTCGAGAAGTGTCGAAAAGGAAGAGGGATGGGTGATAAACCGGTCAGATCATCTGCAAAATGACAAACTTGTAAAGTAGCTTTAAAAAGTGAAATTCCTTGGAGTTTAGTGAGGCAAGAATTTTTGTAGCTAAGGGTTCAATAACTATTAAGAAAAAGAGCATGCCAAGAGGGCATCCTTGGCGGATGCCTCTCTTAAACGAAATAAAGGTAGAAAGATAGCTGTTAAGGTTTGTTCTAGAGGCAAGGTTAGAAAAAATAATTTGAATTAATTTTAGTAAGGAAGAAGGGATTCTAAGTTGAGTTGCAGTTTGAAGGCAGAAATAAGATATTGAATCAAAGGCTTTTAGAAGTCAATCTGCACAATGGCAGGCAAATGGTAAAAGTTTTTAACAAAATCGAAAGCAGATTTAATGTTGAGGTGATTATTGAAGATTTAAGGTTCCAGGTGACCATATAGTTGCTCAGGGGATATGATTGAGTTAAGAATAGTTTTCAGTCTGTTAGAGATAATATGGAGAGGATTTTATAATCAGTATTGAGAAGGGAGATAGGATGCTAATCTTTAATATTGGAAAGGTTTGGTTTTTTTGGGATATGTTTAATTGTTGCTACTTTTTAAGAGTTTGAAAGCTGATTGGAAAACTAGGAGCTGTTGATAGGTTTGACAAAGTTGAGGAATTAGGAATGGAAATAAAGAGTAGAATTCAGCTATAAAACTATCAGATCCTGTTTAAAATTCTTTTAAAATTGATCAGATCCTGGGGAAGAGTTTTTATTTAGGAAAGAAATAGCAATTTTTATTTTTGGAAAAAATAATTAAAGAGGAAAAAGGAAGAGATTGAAGAGTTTCATTATTAAGAGTAGAAGTGAAGTCTTGGAGGTATTTAATGGGATCAGGATATGAGGATTCCAAAGATCATTAAAAAAAAATAAAAGAAGAATATAGAAAAAGAATATTGTATGTTTATATTTTGAAACTTTTTTATGGGGTGAGGGTTGCATTGGGGAATCAGGAGGAAATAAAGATTTGGATTGTATTGTATTTTGTTTAATAGTAGCTAAGGGGGAAGATTTATCGATACTGGAAAAAGGTGGAAGACGGGATCGGATTTGGGTTCCTGTTAGTGTGTGTTGTTTCATTTGGTCTATTTTATTATTAATATTATTAATTTGTAGATGTAAATGCTTTGTTTGTGCATATTGTAATTTTATAATTAAAGTGCTGTTTTGTTTTTGTGTTTTTATATTTTGGATTTTTAGCGGCAAAAGTATTTGGTATTTTATTTTCCTTTTTTGTTTGTCCCACCATGTTAGTGCATAATTTATTAGATTTATTGGGAATAGGAAATTTGATATGAAAGAATTAATAGATAGGTTATGGTACAGGGCGGGGAGGATTGACTTGTTTAGCTTCCAGAGGGAGGATTTAAAAAAGGGAGTAGATAAAATTTTATTGAAATGATAGGAAACTTGTTATGATCAGATAGAGAATTTGTTGAGTAGGATGTTTGGTGATGTAAATACACTCAAGTCAGGAAATGGGATGAAGGTGGGAGAAAGAGAAAAATTTGGTATTGGAGTAGAAATAGCGATAAGAGTAAACAAGACCAAAATTTGAATTCAATTATGGGAAAATAATTTTATCATTTGTTACGGCAAGTACTCTTTGAGTTTCGAACCCGGGTTTATTTCTGCCTTTGATTTACTTAATTTTTGTTTGACATTTAATTTGACACGCTTCATTATTTCGCGGCGCTCGTTTGCTAATTGATTGTTGCCTTGAGCTGACCTTTTCCATTATCTCACCGCGCTCGCTTGCTAATTTGTTGTCTATAAGTTAGGTGTAAATTTGTGAGACATCCAGTTCGCTGCTTCAGCCTTTGTGTAGCGGTTGTAGAGTCACTGTTCAAAATACTGTTCGACGCCGTTGGGAGTGCTGTTGGGGCTTTTGGTTTGTTTATAATACTGTTAGAGATACTGTTCGATATTGTTAATTTTTGTCGGTCTGCTCCATGTTAGTCTACAGTTGGTGAGTGTTTAAGTCTTTCTTTTGCATTATTTATTTTAGTGTTAACGTTTATTTATAGAAAACCGTCCGATCGTCCATTTTACGTCCGTCCGACCATATTATTTCGTCCGATTTTGTCTATCCTGCTTATTTCGTTCGTCCATTTTATTTTCGTCCATCTCATTTCGTCTTATTTCCTCCGTCCAATTTAGTTTGTCATATTTCGCATCGTTTTTATGTCTTGTTAATACAAATTTAAATTAAATCAAAGCAAGGATGCGTACATTACGGAGTTTTAATTAAGTTTTTCTGTCTCAATGGAGCTTGAAGGTAAGAGTTTTGTTACTTTACAAGCTAATTTGATAAAGAAGATTCCGACCCAAATCAGTCAGAGCACTGTTAAATAATGTTAACGAGGCCTCTTCACAGTTAGAAAAGGCAATCAGGCTGCACGACGACTTGTCAGAAGGGGAGTTTTTGATTACCCATTTATACAACCTGCACTCCGAAAAGGCTTGCTTTGATAAGAAAGTTTCGGAATGGCTTCAGAAAAAGTTACCCCTCGATCCTGAAACGTCGGCAACTGCGGCAAGTGTTGTATCAGTCTCCATGGCTCGCAACTCAAAACTGCGAGCGGTAGTTCACAAAGTTCGCGTAGCTCGCGTAGTTCACGCAATAGTTTGCGTTTAGTTAAAGCAATTGCAATGCAGAAGATTGTGCGATTACATATTTGTCAATTACAGGAACATCGCCTTCTCGAAGAAAAGGAGTTCGAGCTCAAGCAGCAACGTGAGCGGAAAGCTCGCGAGCTCGAACACCAACGTGAGGTACTTAAACATCTCATCTGTTGCAGAAAGTCGCCGTTAAAAGACAGGTCTTCGAAGAGGAACTGGAACGTGGCGGTTATATTCCTTTCGACGATCAGAAGCCCACAACTAGTGCTGACGTCACTGTGGTAACATCGCATACAGAGCAGGTATACTTACCTTTTACAGGTGTCGACTCCGCGGCCCAAACCGTTACATTACCAGATCATAGTCTTCCTTTGGAAATGAAACCAAAGGTTATCTTTCAAGGTTCTACTCAGTTAGACTCGTCGAGGCGGGAAGAAATGAAACCTCAGGTCGAGTCACGTTTACGAAAACCAATCCGCATTTGAATCTACAATTGAGGCGGTCGAACATGATAAGGTCAAACTGCTTTATTTAATTCAATATTGTTCTGGTAAGGCCAAATCAATTATCGAATATTCCTTGCTGCTAGAACCTCATCAGAAATAAAAACAAATTTTGTGTGAAACT
This sequence comes from Diplosoma virens, assembly GCA_963680785.1. Classification (NCBI taxonomy): domain Eukaryota; kingdom Metazoa; phylum Chordata; class Ascidiacea; order Aplousobranchia; family Didemnidae; genus Diplosoma; species Diplosoma virens. The sequence continues at coordinate 43,815,714 of OY796886.1, read as the reverse complement.
TATGGCAAAAGAAACGTAATAGCTAGATCGTATATTTCTAATTTCCTTGAAGGCCCTTCCGTTAAAAAGAATAATTCTGAAGCTTTGATCGAGCTAGCACGAAAGGTTGAACTGTTTGAGAACATTTCCAAAATTGTTAGGCGGTTACCATTTGACCTGCAATCGCGATGGCTGCGGATTTCTGCCGGTGTTGAACAAGATGCTCGCGAACCAGACTTTGCCGATCTTAAGCGCTTTATTGTAAAGGAAGCTGATGTAGTTAAGTCTTATGCTAATTCTCTTTAATTTTAAATCGAAGCCTGTCTCAGTATTTGGGGTGAACACGCATTAAGTTATATGTAAGTTTTACCGTTCCCTGAAGCATGTTTTTTTGGAAATTTCTGTGAAGGCACGTTTGCGTTTTATGCACCAGCGCCTATAACTGCGGAACGGCTGGTCATATTTCTAAATACTGTTATTCAGAAGCGGCTTGTACTAAAAATGGTTGCAAACAAAAACATCACTTACTTATTCACCAAGAACGTCGCGACGTTTCACTTATTCACCAAGAACGTCGCGACGTTTCTCCTTTCAAACACGAACCTTGTCCTTCGTCAATAGAACATGCTCGAAATTTGCCGACCAACACCAAACCACATTCTACAAATTTCTTAGCAGCTTCTAACATTACTGTTGGCAGCAAGTTTTTTTCCCGTGTATGTAGAAACAGGATCAAAGCCTGTGTTAACCTGAAGCGTGGCCACATGTACAAGATATTGATCTTCCAGCGGCCTATAACAGGTTTAGGCACTTGAACCATTTAGGGTCAAGGAAGAGCGAACCCTACGCCGTCCGAAGCGTTTTGTGGTGGTCTGTGGTTGGTCCAAAAACAACTACACACGGCGATTTGTCGGAAGGTGATGATTCAATATCTGTTAATTTTCTAAATACGTCTGACGATCTACTAGACTCAAATTCAATGCTTATGGCGCTTGGCGCTTAGATGAAGTTCCCAAATGTAATGATAATATTACCTCTATGTCTAGAGAGGATAGATATGCTTTGCAGCAAATGCAGCGAACCAAAAATGTGATTCAAGTTGGACTTCCGTGGAGGCCGGGAACACCTTGTCTCCCAGACAACTACAATCAAGCGCGTACGCGATTGTCGCGACTGAAAGAAAGACTCGTAAAAGATCCTGCTTTAAAAGAAAAATATTCTAAAGTTGATGTGCCATTAAGGAACAATTTTGGCAGCTCTTTGTCGGAGTCTGTTTTTTGGACTGATTCTATGTCTGTGTTGTACATGATACGAAATTCGGCAAAACGCTTTCCAGTTTTTGTATCTAATCGTCTAGCGCAGATAGAAGACGAATTACTTCTTCCCAATGACGTTTCGTTCCCAGCTCAGATAATCCACTGATGATGGTACTCGCCCTTGTTCAGTGAATCGTTGGCCAACTGGTCCTTCTTTTTTGCAGGAGCCAGAATCGCTGTGGCCACAGCCACCCCATTCTCTTCCTGACCTCCCAGCTGAATTCGAAATTGTAAAGCGGACGGTGGCCGGTACCGAGGTCGCCGTGTCAGATGGTGACATGGAAGAACGTTTTGCTCGATTTTTGTCCTTTTATAGGTTGAAACGTATTGTGACACAGATATTACAACTCAAAGGTAAGCTTTTGCGTAGGCCCGTGGCTACTGGTCCTCTGACAGTTGACGAGATGCACCAAGCAGAGATGACTGTTATTGCTGCTGTTCAGAGGGAGGCCTTTCCAAAGGATTACAAAAGACTTGAAACGCAAAATTCACCTGGTAATATTGTTAAACTTTCTTTACAGAAACTCAATCCTATATACGTCGCAGGTGTGCTTCGAGTCGGGGGTAGGCTACGCAATGCTCCTTTAGACATAGTGGTTGACTTGCCATCATGCCGAGTAACTCCCGGTATTGATATTTTGGGCCTATCATGGGGTATGGGTGTGTCTTCACCTGCTTAACGATGAGGGCTGTTCATTTGGAAATGAGCTATTCTTTGGATATGGATGCATTCATCAATGCACTTTGTAGATTCGTCAGTCGCAGGGGTAATCCATACTAACTTAGTTGGAGGTTACCTGGAGCTGAAACGTTCGTTGAAGGATCTTCATCAATCAACTATTTCCGACTACTTGAACCGCAAGGAGATTCGATGGAGGTTTAATCCACCATACGCTAGTCATATGGGTGGCATTTGGGAGAGAGTCATCCGCTCCATCAAACGAGTTTTGTCTGCCATTTGCTCTGCGCAGGCCCTAACTGACGATGTACTTTTAACTTTGTGCTGCAGAAGCAAAGCATATCGTCAACTCCCGACCTTTAACTCCGGTAGTCCTGGATCACGAGGGTGGTGTGCCGTTGTCACTTAACCATCTCTTGCTCCTTCGCGCAGAAGACCATTTGATTGGAATGTTCAATCATCTCCCTATATTTATCCCTTGACTCGCACTGTAATTTAGAACTGCTTGTCAAGACCACCAAGCAGGGAAAAGTGCCGTGATCATCAGTCCGGTGCTTTAACCACTCAACTTTTCCAGACAAGTTTGGTCATGTGCGACAGGTCCTCGTTCGTACTCAAAACAAAACTTTGAAACGATCGATTACAAAACTGTGCAAACTCTCGACAGATGAATGAAGACTGTATTTGTGTGTGTGTTTACTTGCCGTATCTTGTGTTTAAATTTCCTTTCTACGTTCGTAAATTGCGGGGGGGGGTATATTACGGCAAGTACTCTTTGAGTTTCGTACCTGGGTTTATTTCTGCCTTTGATTTACTTAACGCTTTATTATTTCGCGGCATCTCACCGCGCTCGCTTGCTAATTTGTTGTCTATAAGTTGGGTGTAAATTTGTGAGACATCCAGTTAGCTGCTTCAGCCTTTGTGTAGCGGTTGTTGAGTCACTGTTCGAAATACTGTTCGACGCCGTTGGGAGTGCTGTTGAGACTTTTGGTTTGTTTATAATACTGTTAACGTTTATTTATAGAAAACCGTCCGATCGTCCATTTTACGTCCGTTGGACCATATTACTTCGTCCATCCTGCTTATTTCGTTCGTCCATTTTATTTTCGTCCATCTCATTTCGTCTTATTTCCTCCGTCCAATTTAGTTCGTCATATTTCGCATCGTTTTATATCTTGTTAATGCAAATTTAAATTAAATCAAAACAAGGATGCGTACATTGCCGGAGACAGCCACACGGAGTTTTAGACCGCGAGGAACTTTGTGTTGGAAGTGTAGTATTCGGTTCTATAAGGTTGATAACCAAGTTAAAATCACCGGCTATTATAATTTTTCTATTCTTAAAGTCTAAATTGTTAATAAAAGATATGATGTTTTTAATGGTTTTTATACATTAAGCTGTTTTAATAAAGTGTAATTTATAATTTTTTGAAAAAATTACAATTTCCAAAGAAATAATTAATCACATGAAAGAAATGGAAAATAATTTAAAGGTTATATACAAAAAATTTAAAAAATTTGGAAGAGTTGAAAACTAATGTAGATGAAATAAACAGCTTAAATATTGATGCTAAATTCCAGAATACAAAAAAAAAAGTGATTGAATTGGAAAATCTAAAAATTCATGGAATTCCGGTATCACCCAATGAAAACACTAATGAAATAATCAAGGAGGTTGCTCAAAAATTTTTTTGGACAGTGATATCTCCACTTCTCATAGAATTCCTGCGATGACTGGAAAACATCCAGCAATAATTGTAAAATTCTCAAACACAGATAAAAGAAATATATAATATTTAGTAACAGAAGAAACTTGAACGGCAAAAAAGATTATAGTATTAGTGGTATTACAACTATTAATATTAATAAAAATTTAACACAAAGAAAAAAAACCTATTTGCAAGATCTTACAAAAGAGAAGTGGAACAAAATTACCAGTATATATGGACCAGCAATGGGCAAATTTATCTTAGAAAAACCAAAAGTGATCAAAAAATTGAAATCAACAATGAAGAAGATCTCAATAAAATTGTTTAAGTATGGTATAAAATTTAATTTTTATTTATTGTAAATCTAGTTGATAAAAATGTCTGATCAAATCATACCTCAAGTATTAACAACTAGTAAACAATTACCTCTAAATATGGGACTTATTGACACAGATAATTCTTATATCACAGTAAATGATTTTCAGAATAAATATGCTCAATTCAATGATTTTTTTTATTACATATTAACATTCAAAGTATTAATAAAAATTTAGAAAGACTTGAGGAGTTGTTGGTTGAACTTGGTAAACTGCCAGACATAATTACTATTTCTGAAACTAAATTACAATCTAAATTCAATTTTTGTCTTAATGGATATAATTTTATACAAAACAATTCATCTACTAAAGCTGGTGGAGTAGGAATGTTTATAAAAAATCACATTAATTATATTGTAATCGATGAATATAATCTAAACTATTTTGGCTGTGAAGAGATGTGGATTAAAATTAATATGAATCACTTAACAAAAGTTTTTAGTGTACTATATCGACATCCTAAAAGTAATCTTGTGCAATTTTCGGAGTCTTTGGGAAATTCTTTGATAATATTAAACAAACAAAAATTAACTTACGATTATACTATTATATTATATTTCTGGGCAGTGGTGGATATTCCAATTTAGGGGCCCGAGGCAAGAATTTTCAAAAATTCATGTTGTCTGAGAAAAAAAGAGGTCTGATCTGGGCTTGGATATTTTTCTCCCAAAATCAAAGTGTTCTCTAAAAAAAAAAAAAAGGTCTTCACTTCAATTTCATCTCTGATTTCCCTCTTTTTCTTCCAAAATCAAGGTGTTCTCCAAAAAAAAAAAAAAAGGTCTTCACTCCAAATAAATCGTCCACTGAGCGAATCCAAAACTGTATATGCTGTTTTCGAGAGGGGGCCCCCAAAAAAAGGGGGGGCCTGAGGCGACTGCCTCATTTGCCTCACCCAATATCCACCACTGTTTCTGGGGACACAAACATAGACCTACTTCAAAATAAAACAAACAATAACATTAAAAATTACTCTGACATGTTATTTAGTTTGGGTTGTCTTCCATTAGTTAAATTTCCAACACGTATATCTAATACTTCTTCAACACTTATTGATCATATATACACTAACAATATACTTTACAAAAACACCTCACATATTCTTATTAATGACTTGTCTGATCATTTACCTGTTCTTACTTTATTACACACTATTAAAAATAGAGCTAAAAATGTATGCACAATCCATATACGTGATACAAAAAATTTTGACTCTGAAAAATTTTTAGGTGACTTAGAGGAAGCATTAAAAAATTTAAGTTGTGAAGAAGGTTCAATAGACAACCACTTTAACAACTTCATCTCAAAGTTTGAAAATGTATTAAATACTCATGCTCCCATGAGGAGACAAACCAAAAAAGAAAAAATAATCATGCAAAAACAATGGCTTACTAAAGGTATAATAATATCAAGTAAAATAAAAAATAAATTGTTTTAACTAAGTTTAAATGGAAAGCCTGAAGATATAAAAATATACAAAATTTATAGAAACAAACTTAGTCACATTAAGGAACAATCAAAAAAAATTATTTTCAGAAAATTTTAACTGATTCTAAACATAACTTGAAATTTAGGAAGAGAGGTAATTTTTAAAATCCATTTAAAAATTATAGCAAGCAGAATTCAACATTTCATTTAGTTTGTAAAATTTTTTAATTAAAAAGCTGAACGTTTTCGACTATCATCAGTCCTTATCAAAGCATCTAAAATTGTTTAAAATCTTCTAAAAATTTTTAATCATAAATGACAATTACAATCAATTAAAATATATAAAAAAAAACAACAATTTTCTTAAGTTTATGCTGTCACTGTTATTATTTTAGATGCTTTGATAAGGACTGATGATAGTCGAAAAGGTTCAGCTTTTTAATTAAAAAATTTTACAAACTAAATGAAATGTTAGATTCTGCTTGCTATAATTTTTAACTTAAAGTTGTTATGGAAAACCATTAATGACATCACTAAATTTAAAAACAAGCAACAAGAATTAATCAAATAGATTGTGAATGATGAAAACAAAACAATTACTGATCCTGTTGAAATGGCAAATACATTTAATACTTAGTTTTCAACTATTGGTTCCAAATTAACTAGCAAAATTGATAAACCATCTAAAAACTGAAATTATTCTTGTAATTCATTTATTTCAAATAAAATGACTTCTTTTTTTCTTAATCCAATAATCATGTATAAATAAATTGAATCCTGTAAAAAGTTCAGGACCTTGTAAAATTCCTATAAAGTATATTAAAATGTCCATGAATATTATTGCACCTTTATTAGCAAAACTATATAATCAGTGCATAATTGAAGGAACATTTCCAAGTATTTTAAAAATTGCACAAGTTGTACCAATATGTAAGAATGGACCAAAAGAAAAATGTTGTAATTATAGACCTTGTAGCGTGAGTGGTTTTGGCACACAGTAATTAAAATTTAAACTCCTTTTATTGAAAAGGGGCACAATTTGCAATGAACAGACAAAATAACACTAAAACTTCGGAATTAGACAGTAAACGGAATCTTTGCTTGATGACGTTGCAATGATGAATCTCGAGTTGAATTGCACAGCCACTATATAAGTCTTTAATCTAATCTGTTCTGAGGCGACAAATCGGTCTAGCGCGTATAAGTAGTCATAATGATTTTATGAGTATTATTGTGACGTCTGCCTTATTTATCGATAAAACCACGTGATCAGGCAACGTCCTTAGAGCTGTGTGTTAAGAATGATTACACAAATGGTCTTGATGGCACGATCAGCCAACGATTAGCTGGGGGGAAACAACAGAAAGGCGGTACATAAGCAAAATATAAAAAAATGCGAAATTATGATATGACGGTTGTCATGGCAGTAGACAAACGTTGTGCAGCTAGCGGGAGGGCGCTGCAAGCCGAGTCTGCAGCGAGCGAAATACAACGTGAGAAAATACATTTGCAGAAAACTCTACAATAACAAATAAAAGCATGAATAAAAGACGGTTTGCGGTGATGAGTTTATTACAACCTATATCTCTTCTCAGCCCATTTTCAAAAATCTTTGAAAAATGTATCTATGAGCAATTATATTCTTGCCTTATTAAATACAATATACTTGCACCTAATCAATTTGGATTCAAACAAAACTGCTCCACTAGCCAAGCTGTGAGAAAACTATATGATGAATTGGTACAAAATATTAATCAAAAACAAATAACATGCTGTATTTTTCTTGATCTCAGTGAAGCATTTGATACAGTTGATCATAAAATATTAATACAAAAACTTGATCATTATGGTATTTGTGGTTTACCCCAACAAGTGATCAAGAGTTATTTAGACAATAGGCTCCAATTCACCTCTGTGGCTGGGACAACATCAAATCTCACACCAATAACTTGTGGAGTACCACAAGGTTCCAAACTCGGATCACTCTTATTCTTACTGTATATAAATGATTTACCACTAGTATCAAATTTAAACACAAAACTAATATACAGTAGTACAACTAATATAGAATTAGAAAAAGTTGATAATTGGATGAAATTGAACAATTTATAAAAAATCTCAATTTATGCTTATTTCCAAAAAAAACAAAATTTTGACAAGTGTATTATAATTATTGGAAATCAAAATCTTGAGCAAGTAAAACAAGTAAAAATATTTGGGTATTGTGTTTGACAAAAGTTTAACTTGACGGGAGCACTTATGCTCTAAGCTCTGCAAAGGGTGCTGGGCATTACTAAAACTTAAAAATTACGTAGACCTAGCAACTCTAAAAACTGTTTATTATAACCTTATACACTCATATTTACAATACTGCATATCCTCTTGGGGACTTGCATCTACCAGCACTCTTGCTCCTTTGAAAATATTGCACAAGCGAGCAATAAGAATAATGATGTTTGCTAAAAGACAAACTCCTTCATCCCCTCTATTTTATTCTTTAAATATTCTCAAAATTGAAGATCTTTGTAAATTTGAAATTGCAAAATTTATATTCAAACTAAAAAATATTCCTGACTTTAACTACATGCATAATTTAAAACCAATAAATCAAATCCACAAGTATAATACCAGACTTTCAAAAAACAATTATTTTTTACAAAGGAAAAAAACTGAAACCGGTAAGAAATCATTGGAATACATTGGATCAACAACAGTGTATTTGGCTAGATTTACCAAGTGATATCAAATTGTACTCTTTTCCAAAATTTAAACAACAGTTAAAGTTTTATTTATTATCAAACTATATATCAACTTAAACTATATTCAATGATTTGATTTATGGTATGGACTATTACATAATCTATGTAGCCTCAGTAAACCTACTTGATGTGCTATTTTATAAACCTGTAAAAGAAATGTTCTCATATTGTTAAAGCTTATCTTCAATATAATTTTGCCTGATCAATTTATTTACACCACTTTGCTGCTTGTTTCTTGCTAGTAACTGATTGACATACTGTAGTTGCCATTTATTTCTAACAGTAAACATCTAGAATTAAAAAAATTACATCTAGAAATAGCTAGATTTTTTCATAGAATAATCTAGAAAATAATCTAGAAAATATTTTTAAAAAATAGTATAGGCTATATACAGTAGAATTCGTCTAATTGGTCATCGTTTAATTCGTCAGTTTGCTTAATTTATCACTTTTTCGTCAGTCCCGGCAGAATTCGTATCTTTTACATGCATTCCAGTTCGTCTAATTCGCCATCGTCTAATTCGTCACTTCGCTCAATTCGTCACCTGTTTATATCCCCGAGAAACCTTATGTTTGGCTTATTCGTCATTTGCAGAGTCGAGTCAATGTTCACGCAATATTCACAGCTTTGTTGATTACTGCAGGATGGATGGATTCACGCAGTCTCAGTGGTTAGTTCAACCTGGTTCAACACGCGTGAGATCTCAAACAAACAAAGAGTCTTTAATCGGATTAATAGTCTACAGGAAAATCTCGCTGCAGCAACAGAAAATACGAAGTGCGAGGCGCATTTTAACTTACAGTACATTAACTACCCGCTGATAGTGTAGAAGAATTTAAATAGAGCACAGTAATTATAGAGATTAAGTGTTAACAAAAAAGCAACTACAGTTTGAACCGTTAAGATTAAGAGTTAACAGTACAGCATAATTGCGCTTTCTGCGTTTCATTTCAAGATTATTGTCAGAGCGAAGTTACAGAAAATCAATGTCAAATAAAAGATCGAAGACGTAAGCTTATCGCTTAAAACAAAATACGAAATTGCATGCAAGTTAAGCCAAGAAAATGTTAATGAAAGCTTTTTCTTTTTAAGTTAGCAAATTACGTCCTGTCATCTAACTTGTCTGAATAATTGCTCTTTAACTTTAGTCTTTATATTGAATAAATGCTTTTAAATCTACAGCTAATCTGGGCTTTACTATTTTTTCTTTGTTTTTCTGTTGTTTTTGGTGTTGTAGTTATGACGCTTGTGTTAATCATTTTAATCATAATCATTATCTTGTATTAATCTTTTTTTTTTTCATGTTTTTGTTGTTGTATTTGTGATGTTAATTATTATGCTCAACCGCTCTGAGACTATACGACCCATTTTAAGTATAGAGCGGTATATAAATACATTGTTATTATTATTTTTATTAATGTGTCAAGGTTATCAAAAGACCTTAATGTTCCAAGAACTACTTTGAATAATCTCCGAATTTGATGCAGGGCGTAATGTCGGAATGAAAAGAAAGCGCAAGCATGGATTTGATAATGTGGATGAGCCTCTACTGAAGTGGTTTCGCAATGCAAGAGATGAAAAGATACCCATTAGCGGAGAAATGCTTCTCTTAAAGGCTCAACAATACGCCAGCATCTGTGGCTATGAGAATGTTGATAAACTACACATAAACTGGATAAACCGATGGAAATCGCGGGAAGAAGTTGCATGCAAGAAATTACATGGTTAAACAACGTCTTGATGAAGAATGTGTGAACAATTGGTACAAAAATCGTCTCCCTATTCTTTTAAAAGAGTTCAAAAAAGAACAGATTTTTAATGCTGATGAAACTGGGCTTTTTTACAAATGTTTGCCTGACCGGACCCATGTTTTTAAGAATGAAACTTGCGCTGGTGGTAAAATGTCAAAAGAGAGATTAAGTGTGCTAGTGGTGGCCAGTATGGCGGGAGAGAAGTTACCCCTTCTCGTCATTGGAAAGGCAGCAAAACCAAGATGCTTTAAAAATGTAAAAAAAAAGAGTAGGATTAGGAATAGGAGTAGGATTAGGAATAGGAGTAGAATTAGAAATAGGAGTAGAATTAGGAATAGGAGTAGGATTAGAAATGGGAGTAGGATTAGGAATAGGAGTAGGATTAGGAATAGGAGTAGGATTAGGAATAGGAGTAGGATTAGGAATAGGAGTAGGATTAGGAATAGGAGTAGGATTAGGAATAGGAGTAGGATTAGGAATAGGAGTAGGATTAGGAATAGGAGTAGGATTAGGAATAGGAGTAGGATTAGGAATAGGAGTAGGATTAGGAATAGGAGTAGGATTAGGAATAGGAGTAGGATTAGGAATAGGAGTAGGATTAGGAATAGGAGTAGGATTAGGAATAGGAGTAGGATTAGGAATAGGAGTAGGATTAGGAATAGGAGTAGGATTAGGAATAGGAGTAGGATTAGGAATAGGAGTAGGATTAGGAATAGGAGTAGGATTAGGAATAGGAGTAGGATTAGGAATAGGAGTAGGATTAGAAATAGGAGTAGGATTAGAAATAGGAGTAGGATTAGGAATGAGATTTGGAATAGGATTCAAAATAGGATTAGGATCCACTTTCCGCCACTGCTTTCTAGCGCCACCCTCCGTCACTGCCATCTGGCGCCACCTTCCACCACTGCTCTCTAGCGCCACCCTCCGCGACTACTCTCTAGCGCCATCCCTGATGACGTGAGCGCTCCTGCACGCTCCTGGCTCCTGCTCCTGCGCTCCTGTGATGACGTCACAACCCCAACGAAAAGTACCCTGTAGAGATGTCAACCGCGCAGCGTACACGGCGGCGCGCGGGCACCGCGTAACTTTTTGATCAAATTTACCGCGCCGTGCGGACACCGTGCAATCGTATGTTTAAAGTTTGCATGTGGATACTTGCTCTTATGTTTAAAGTTTGCAGTGCAGTGCGGGCACAGTGCGGTACTTAAAAAAATTTTGCAGCGCAGTGCGGTTGCGGGCAGAAACCTTGCAGTGCAGTGCGGGCACAGTGCAGGAAAAGGGTGCCCGCGACAACTCTAGTACCCTGGTATATTACTACAGTCTTTTCGGTAGTGCGGACCTCCACAATTAAAACATCTGAGAGTAGTCGCACTCGTATTGCTTCTCGCAACTGCGCCAATTTCAATCAAATTGCTTTTAAATATTTCAGTCATTAAAGCTCTAGAAATTTGTAATATTGCAGTCAAATCAAGCGTGTCAATTTTCGGCGTTGCTCTTAACTGGGCAGAAACTTTATTAGGTAACCCTATAACAAACGGAAGTTTAATAATTTCTTCATTTTCACCGTTCACATAAACTTATTTTATGTTTCATTAATCATAAAAACTCCTTATAATGTTGTTCCTAAAAAACATGTACAAGGCGTTAATATGGTGATTCAACGTCACTTCTGTAACGCTCTTTTTTGTCCCACAAACTCCAACCTTTGGACAATTTCTCCCGTTTTTGAAAAAAACAGACTTTCTTTCAATTAACTTTTATTACTACAACTACCCTAAAAATGCAATTCTAATTTTGTGGATGGAGCACTAAAAAAGTTACTTTGTACTGTTATTGATGATATTCAATTTAATACTGTTATTGATGAAAAGGAAAAATACACAAAAATAAAAGAAATTGATATATGAGTAGGCTAATCTTAATTACTCATTAAAAGCACTGCCATTCTTACATAGTATTGTTCTAGTTTTATTGACCATACGCCTGAAATAGAAAAAATATACACGTAAGATTTCACGAAATAATACGACAATCATTACATCGTAGGCAGAATATTGAATAACGTTGAAGCCAATAAAATTAAAAAGTTATTTTTATTAATATTTTTTCAGTTTTCTTTAAAATTTCAAAAATCATTATTATTTTTTTTATCATCCGAGTTTTTCCTTCAATTAGATCTTTAAGTGGCAAACCGAGATGGCAGTCGCTTTCTCGTTTATAGTCAAAGTTATGAATAATTTTTTTTTGAATGTTAAAAATCTTGAGACCTAATAAGCTTCATGCCAAACATTTAACATTACATTATGTTTTGCATTAACATGTTTTTGATATTCTTTCTCAATCATCTTGAAATTAAGACAAACACAGTTCTTTACATTGAATGCAGTTGCAAAATGCTAACTTTTTACTGCAATTTTTATTATCTATTACTCAAAATGTACAGATATGCTTTAAAAACAGAAATACGGTATGTAATTGTACGCGGATTACCGATTTGAAAAATCATTGATTTATTTTTCTGACTTGTAAGTCAATAGCGGAGTAGCTAAAATGCTTTAATCAGATAATTAAATAAAAATGATAAAATGAAACTTTAAATAATCAAAATAAGTTATAAATTAATAGTGCTTAAAAAAAATATATATTTTACCCGAACTGAAGACCAAAAAACAGGTCTTCACTTGTGAATTCAGCTGCGGTGTTTTATTAACTTGAACCGCAAATATTTTGGTTAAGGCAAAATTGTTCTGGACTGAAAATTTGGACGTACATGATGAAAACAATACTTTGCACAATTTATTGTTTTCACCTAGGACAATCAGATCAAAACATTTTGATATTTAACAAATCGTGTCAAATTTTTTACCAAAAGTTACTTTAGTTTAAAATCCAGAATTTCGTAGCAGTTAAAATTACTAGTCGGTTTTAAAATAAATGCTACTTGTAAAACTAAAAAATCGTGTTAACACTAAACCTCACATTGTGTAAGGATGCAGAATTTCGACTCTTCATAAATGATTTAAAAGTAAAAAATCTGGAGAATTTTGATGCTGTAAAAAAATCCTGTAATTGCATAAGATTCTAGAAATTTTTTTGTGTAACCATGGAGAATTTCGATTCTTTAAAATTAATTGTTGTTTTAAAGATGCAAAAATCCTGTTATTACTGAGATTCAGGAAAGTCACCTGTTATCTTTGCATAGTGCAATATAATGTTATTCTCATTTTCTTAGTTTGGTTGGTTGAAAATAAGCATAACATTAATTTAAACAATTTGCTAAACAGGTTTTGAATACAAACATTTTGGTATCCATAGTAACCAAGCGATCAACAAAGCCTTTTCGATGTTCTCGCGCAACGTCATCAGGACAGATAGAACCAATTAAACTTAAATTTAAATTATGTTTATCAAAAAAATGTTTCATCAAGTTAAAGATATCGCTAATATGTTTATTGAGAAGGTTATTATTTTCGTTAATGATTTTTCTTAACTTATGCTCGTTGCAATTATACAGGGTGGTCCAAAAGTAGGTGAACAGTAAATGATAAAATTTATTTTGAAATTGCATATACGTACAATTATATTTGCTAACACAATTATTACATTAATAATCAAAATTTATTGTGAACAATAATACAAAAGCCCTTAAATTTTATCATCGCAAGTGCATTCACTTTTACCAATCAAAGTGAAATCTAAAATGAAATAACAGGTCTTCACTTTAAATTCGTGATTTTGGTTTTGGTCCCAAAAAAGTATTGAGCAAAAAGGTTTTCACCTCAAATTTTAATTGTATTTCTCCATTTGGAATTTTCTCCTACAGAATTTGATCGTTTTCGGTGAACAAAAAATTTGTTTTGCCCAATAATTTCCTTGTCGTTGCCCGAAAAATTTTAATTTTGCCCAAGCATTTGAGATTTTAGGGACAATTGCCCCCTGCCCCTCCGGCTCGTACGACTATGTAGAGATAGAGTAGAGAAGGCAAAAAGGAGCTTAAAAAAACAAGTTTAAATACGTCATGTTTTTGTCATATCTTCTAATAAATGAGTGAGTCAGAATCAATTATATTATGATGTAATAAAACACAAAACTTTACAATTTACCAAACCCAGTTTTGTTAAAACTCAAAGCAAACTAAGGCACGAATTTGCTCTTTACCAAAAACAACAATGCTGTCATATTGACAATTTTTGCTTCATTTTATCCAAACGCTTCTTGGATTTCAGTTGTCAAAACACAGCTCTTAGGTCGATTCAGATGACAGCAGGGATGACAAGTTTATCATTTTTCATTTATTTATCTTCCTGACTCGCAGGAAAATAACGGCGACATTTTTTTTTCAAGAAAAAACTAATTGCAAAGTTTTAATTTTAAGCTTATAATAATAGAAACTTATAATTTTAACCTGACTTATACATTATTATATAACCTCAAAAAGTTAACTTTGTTTCAGTGAAAATCTTGTTCATTAATTGTAGAGTTGGTTGTTACATGTTTAGGTTGCTTATACGGTAGCTGATATTAAGTTACAGTACTTATAACATATAAGCGATATAGGCCACATTTTGCGATAATTTAATGTTTTCAAGTAAGACAGTCAGATCAAAATTTAGTTGTTATAAAAGAAGTTGTTGCTTTATGTTTGACAAATTGTGGCCTATCTCCAGTCACATTAAAAGTTACTTTAGCTTCGCGTGCGGAATTTCGATGTTGCAAAAATAACTTGTTGTTTCTAAAAGATCGAAAGTTTTTAAGTTTAAAATCGTGTTATTACTTATTACTAGATTTTTGACAAGTCACCTTTAACATCGGTATGCTGTAACAGAATGTTATGCTTTTTTTCCTAAAAGACAAAAAAAATTTTTGATTCTGAATATTTTCATTTATGCAAGAGCCACAGAAAATATTTCGATAGAGTTTGTGATTCAGGATCCTGACTGTAAATCATACAGTGGATCTGCAGCTTTCAGTGTTGATACTTTTGTCTTTAACAAGATCAACAAAGCCTTATCTATGTCCTGGCATAGCGGGAACGCCGTCAGTACATATAGAATTAATTAAACTTAAAACTAGATCAAGCTCGTGTAAACTGTCTTCCGCGGCCCATATGTGGCCTACCACGTGATTTCAGTGGTCCGCTGAACAATTTTAAACTTTTCAAAACATATCAATTGGGGGCAGCACAATTTTCCAAGTAACCTAATGACTAGAAATTGCCAAGTTTTTAATATTTCGACAAGTGAAAAAGATCATTTTTTGGTCTTTGCTTGATCTCGGACGCTTTTTTCATGTTCAAACGAAGAGCAAAAAAAAGTTTTTCACTTTCTAAAAATGAAGAAACTTTCTCTCTCATTTAAGTCAATTACCATTCCAAGTCAGCAACGTAGTCAAGTCACCTTTAATTTTCTGCGAGTCAGGAGGATAAAAATAGAAATGGAATCAATAAAATAAATTTCAAACCGACTCCGATCAGCAAGTTCGAACAATGTTAAAAAGTGGCCCGCTGGGGTAAAGAACTCGGTCCACACTGACCTAGATAATGTTTATTGACAACTAATTTTACCAAAAAAAAAAATATCTTTTTTAATTTCCTGATTTAAAATGCTATTATTATTAATTTCGTTAGACATTTTTTAAAGTTTTGCTGGTTGCAATTACATAAAGAAGGGATATCAGTAAGTCGTTAAATAGTTAAGCTGTTAAACTTGCTTTTGCTTTTTATTATATTTTTAAATTAACATGAACCAACAGCGTTCTTAAATAAAATTTGATTTTGAAATTTGTTTGCCATTAAGATAAAAATCTGGTGAATTATTTTTGGGAAATTGATAAAACGGTTACTTAAATCACATTGTTCTTAACCTGAAGTTATAAAATTATGACAACAATGCAAATACTTCTTTGATTAGGTTTGTTTTCTGTATAGTTGTGCATTATGTTTTTTACTTTTGTTTCATGCAAAATGTTTTTTCTTTATTTAATAATTTAAATAATTAAACACCACAAGCTTGATGTAAACTTTTGACAACGTTGCTGTCTAAATTTCAATCTGCAAAACAATACCTCAGTTTCAGATCTATAAATAGGCCAGATAACCTGAACATAGACTTAGTCATGCACGACAACACAAAGAATCATTTATTCGAAGAACCAGCATTGCGAGTTAGCAAACATGCATTGATGTGTTTGTGTGCAAAATGCAACGCGGCAATTCATCTTGCAAGTTGCTTTCAACAATGCATCGAGACCCACATCAAAAATATTTTTATGATTACTGGTGATAACGCCCATGCTGCCAAACACCTTTGTGTAATTTTTTATTAAAATCATTGTCTTAAAGAATTTTTATCAAAAAGATTTAGTTGCTGTAAAGCGCTTCTTGCAATTGCAGACATAATTTTATTCGTACACACTTAACTGGTTAGCAAGAACCAAAAAATTGAAAAAAATTCTTATGTAGACTTTATTGTAATTGCGTAAACATAGTAAATGTTTAAAGTTGAGAATTTCTAACAATACCCTAACTGAAAAATTATAATTTACTGAGCTTTCACAAAAAGGAAATTCTTGATTTGCTTTTAGACTAACCAAACTAAGCCAATACTAACAAATGGTCGAGAGGAAAAAACTTTTAATTTTTTTTTGTAAAATATAGTAAAGTTGTAGGAAAAAGTCACTTAGCATTCTGCTTGCAGTGCAAAGTAGCACTATGTTTCCCAATGCTACAAACTCGATACGTTTTTAATCGAGTTCACATTCTCGTTCAAGTTCTTTGTTTTAATTTTTTAAGTTCAAATGTGAATTCGCAGCTCTGTAACTAACCAAAATGACATCACAGAACAACTCACGTACTGCCATGACACCAAAAGGCTTATACAGCTTGTAACTTTAATCAAAAGACATTAGCACAATGTTAAGATAAAAAAACGTCCAAAGATTAGAATTCTTTTTGTTTGGGAATCATTTTCAGGGCCGACAAAATATTTGGCTGATTATTATTTTCAGTTATGGTTTTACATTTTCAGTTAGAAAACTTGGAAAGAATTTATTTTGTTTACAATGGCGATTGTTTTAATTCTCTTTACAATAAAAATTTAGTGGAACACAATCAGTTCTACTACTTTGCTAATCAAAAACTAAGCCACTTGAAACGAGAAGCACCGAGAAACGAGAAGTTTTGCTCTTGATAGAGCTCGTCAGTGATGCATATCCCACTAGGATTCGAACCGACTAGATGCTGTCCCACACACAGTGACCACTGTACTAGACCCACTCAAGTGGACAACAATCGGACTTTTTGCTTATGTAAATTAGTTTTTAACATAATCTAAATTCTTGTGTAATTATAAATTTTGCTGATAAAAAAGCATTTGCTCAATATTCACAGACAATGACAAAAAATTTTATTTTGATATATTTTTTATACACCAAAAATGAATGTAATCATAAACATTCAACACGATAAATCATACTTAACTGGACAACACTAAAAACATTACCAAGATCATTATCTTGCATTGAAGCGAACAAACTGCACCCAACAGCAAACTACGAATCTAAAAATATTGATTCATATTATTATTACAATAATTTATGCAAAAGTATTACTTATTATTATGAAGACAAGATTTTCAGATATATCACAATGAGCATTTCATTCTGAAAATTACCCAGAAATCGATTCATCTCATATGAAGCAGCCGCTTGGACAGATGGAAGTAGCCTCGTTGAGCACGATTTCGAAACTTCCGATAGTGCCATAAAAGTTTAGTTAATTTGTCGATGATTGCTTTCTCTTTTCGTTGAAAGTTCTTGAGAAAAAAGGAAAAAATTTCAGCACATTGGTTTTGTCAACTTTACATTTTTAGAACGAACAAACCAAGTAGGTAACAAAACATATTTTCCAAAAAATTGCCGTTGCTATGGTAACTTTAATAACTTTGGTAACTCGAATACCTTTTTATTTATTTTTTTTTACCAAAAAAGATCAAGTTCTTCGAGTTCTGGTTCGAGTAAGTGTTTGTAGCTCTGGTTTTCCCAACTGTGGTTTTTAAATTGTAAAACTGTTTTACTAAAACAAATTACGTGTTTTCAACATTCGAAAATTAATACGTATTTGTCTTGGGCAGTAGCTCTTTGCATTTTATCTATTTATTAACTTTTTGGCCAAGAGCACAATTGATTAAAATTGTTTTTTCCCAAGTCACAAAATTTAAAAACTGTTAGGAAAACAAAGACAATAAATCCAATATAGATCGAATAGTTAAAAGGTTGAATTTAAAAATCTTTTTAAAAATGAGAAAATAATTTATAAAATTTACGAATGCAAATTGCCTAAGATTAGCATTTTTAGTTTATAGGTCTAAAGAGAAATAAGCCAACTACTTAAAATTTTAAAACGATTGTTTATAAAGCAAAATTTCACCCAAAACAAGCAAGTACAAATTCTTATTTTTGCTTTCACGTGGCTTTAGAAAACAAAGAACATTTTTCGATCCTCAAGTTCTATAAAACAATTTTTGTTTTTTAAAAAGGCTATTTAAAATTTTACCCCCATTAAAAAAGCAAGAATAAAATTTTACCCCCATTAAAAAAGCAATGGGTACGCATTTTCTCGATTGGGTAAATGTGTTTTTTGAGTTGGAACGCTAGAACTAGTTTTTGTCATATTTTGGCTTACCTTTTAGCGTGAAAGTTTAAGCAATAATTCTCTGCTTACTTTTAATTATATTGATTTTTTTCTTGCTAAAAAATCTAACCTTTTTTACATTTTTGCGTATTAAAATTGATTTTTTATAAGTTGAATGTGTTTGTTTTTTTTAATAACTTAAGCTTTCACTTCGAATCAACTCGTAAGATTTCGAGACCAGTTTCTTAAGTTTCCTTTCAAAACTCAAAACCAAACCAAACGAAATTTTTTCCTAACAATAAGAATATAAAAATAAACTTTATAAACTTTTTTCCTAAAGCTTTAAAAAAGCTTTAAAAATGACTTGCACTGATTTTACTTTAACAAGTTAGTCGCATTCCAGAGAATAAATATAAGAAAGTTATGCTTTAAAAAGTTTGTAAGCCTATATATAATTTTATGTATTTTTTAGTTTAAAAAATGTGCTAATGAGCTTTAAGTTATGATTAAGCTTGATATTAATTATGGCTGAGGTAAAGTTCATTTATTTTATTTCATCAGTATATTCATCCTTCTAACTTGCAGGAAAGCGTTGGAGGCGAATCAACACATATGACTTTACATTTGTTTGTTTTGTGCTTGGCAGTCTAGCAAACTTGAGGGTCTCAGTAAACATTTCCATATTTCAGTCTCGTCTCCAAATAAAAACTAAAAACCCAAAAGTTGATATCAAGCTTGCTATGCGCGTTCGATAATCACGATGAAGCTTATTATGATTAATTGTGTTGGTAGCGTGGTCGAGTTGGTAGAAGCGCTGTATTGATGGCGATAGTGATCAACACTGTCGCGGTTCAAACCTCACTCGGGTGATTTTGTTGTGTCCTTGGGAATAAGACTTCACAACACTTTCTTTTGCTTGGCGGTCTTAGTAAGCAGATCCATATTTTATTTGTATTTAAATTAATGGTTTTCAGCCAGTGTGCCAGGAAAGATTTTAAAAAACATTAGTTCATTACTGGGCAACTATTTTTTAGTAAACACTTCTTTCTAGGAATGAAAACCAAAAACTCCGAGATAAATTTAAAGTGAAAACTTTTTTTTAAGAACATTAGTTTTAGAGAACATTTACATCAGAAAATTAAGATTTGCACTCTGATCCAAGTGTGCAGCGAATTTTGAGAAAAGATCTCAAATAATGCCGAAGGTGCGAAGAGGTTGAGTATCACTCACTCACGATAATGCGCAAAATCTTAATCTTCAGAACGTAATGCCCGAAAATCTTAATCTTCAGAAATATATTATTGACGAACCCAAATAATCGCACTATAAATTTGCGTAGTTTTTTATGCAATTCAAGCAAACTATGCATTTATTTTAAATTAGTAAAAAAATACTTAAACAAAGCAGGGAATAAGGCAAAGGATTGTTTTATTGCTCAAAATACTGCGCAACTGTTGTTTGTTTTACCGGTTCTTTTTTTGTACTTGCTTTTTAAACAAAAAAATGTGTCCATGTCAAGGCTTTCAAAAGTTCAACAGGATTTTGTAAAGTACAAACTTCACTAAATAAAAACCGCAAATTTAAAAGAACAAATGCTTGAATACCAAGATTGCGTAATAATATAAAATCACATGTTTTCAGTTTTTTTCAACCACCTTAAAGACCAATGTTGTGCATTGACGGTGTCAATTGTCGGCGACAATTTTTTTGGTTGCGCAGACGCTTATGCCACTGATTTTTTTTAATTTATGGAGCAAGTTTCGCCGTAAACTCTTTATTCATTTTTAGCATCAAACGTCCAATATTTTATACTAAATTTCCAAATTTTTTCTTGAATAAAATAAAGCAAATTATTTCTGAAAAACTGAAAGCAATCGCGTAAAAAATGTAAGAAAAAAACTGCAACGTTGAGCAGAAATCAGTTTTATTTCGTAAGTTTTTGGGCGACGTCCATCAAACGGTCTTCAAAATCAATAATTGTAGCAACTGTTGCATTCTTGGTTTGAACTCGTAACTGTTTCGAACACAAGCTTGCATTCCACAAAAATAATCCTTATAGTTAAGATGAATGAGGATTTAGAATTACTTAGAAAACAAGCCGCTTAAAAGACGAGAAACACCAGACTCGAGTTTGGCGGTTCGATTCGCAGTGAGATAAGCATCACTGATGAGCTCTAACAAAAGCGAAACTCGAGTCTGGTGCTTTTCGTCTTTTAAGCGGCTTGTTTTCTAAAAAATAATCGAATAAACATTTGATGGTACAGAATTTGAAGATTGCTTGAAGTAAAAGATTTTTCTTCCCAAAGCTTTTCCCACTGACACTCTTCAGGGGAAATCGTCAGAATGAAGCAGAATTGAAACCGAACTAATTTATAAAGGAAGAAAGTAGAGTTCTCATTGGCTGAAAGAGTCAACCAATGAGAGAAAAGATTAAGAAATTTTCAAAGAGTATACGAATTCTTTTTGCTTACACAGAAGGGGATTGAGAGATTTAATGAAAGTGGCTTCAAGAGCAGAAAGGTGAAAGGAAGAGCGACCTCGAGCGAGAATAGAAAATTTTTCGTTGTTGTAATGGAGGGCACATTGGGTGTTATCAAGAAGATGTTGACCAATGGCGGATTCGTGAAATTGTTGTGGGCGAATGTTGTTCTTGCAAGAGCGGGAAAGACTTTGGCGGTTGGCCGAGGTACGAGGATTGGTGATCGATTTAGGAACGTGTTGTTTAATTCGCTCTTCTAGCCGTTGAGACGTACAAAAAAATAATCCTCTTCACAGGATAACAACTTGCAGTTTGGAAATATCCTGCTGCTGCACGGATTTAATTAAAAATTTGCGAAATCAAAAAAAAATAAAATAAAAGTTTGAAACTGTCAAAGTCGCAGCGAGAATTAAGGCAAATTTTATTTAACTTTAGTTTCATTTGAGTAAAACATATAGCTTGGTCTATGAATATAAAAATTATATTTGGCAATACTAGGTTAATCTGTCCGAAAAACAATAACAAACAATTCTTAACAAAATTAAATCTTAATTGCATATATTTCTAACAATGAAGACGCCTTTTGGGTTTTTTGTGCAAAACTTGGACACTGAAGTTTTTTTATAATAAAGGTCTATTATCTGAAACTGTCTTTAATTGTCTTTTAAATAAAATGTAGAAAAAGTGACAATATATGAGAAACCTCATTTGAACTCAATTATTATTATTCTTGAGTTGGTGCGCTTGTATGTGGAACTTCTTCGTATTGAGCTCTTGGTAGAAATGATTGCGCTAAATACAACTTTCTATAAAACATATTTGTGTGGCCTCATATCTGGCGAGTGGATAAAGGTTAGCTTGGACTAATTAATCTTAAAATTAATACAATGCTGCAAACTAATGAAGGTCTAAAAATAGACCAAGACTCGTGCCCGAAAGCTTTTTTAAAAATCCCACTTGGACTGAGGGAGTTGGAGGCGCGAAAACATCTACTCAATAAATTGAAAATTATAACGTTATTAATATAATAAAGTGTAATATAAATTTTTATATAATTTAATCAACAAGCTAAAAATTAAAACGTTGTTAATGTATTAATCGAAATTTTAGCAGAAATCATGTATATGGTTTTAGCAGCAGTAGTAAGAATTAGTCGAAAGTTAAATTTAACTATCAAAATCGATTAGATTCTTGTTTACACTAGAAGAGAATGATATTAAAACATTTAAAAGTATTAAAGTTTTATCAAGTTGTTGTTTTAATTTTCTATTGCTTCTCATGAAAAAATTTTTTTACCGGATTTTTACGTATAATTTTTCGCTTTGAATAACTTGTAAATCAATTTATAAGCTAGCTGTTATAACTAGTTTTTTATAATTATGATATAAGCTATTGCAATTTTAATCCATAGCGTCACAGAAAATCAAAGCGGTGCCAAAGATGTGGAAGAAAAATTGAAGCATGATCTTTACGAAAATCCCAAAAAATAACCTTGCTTAACTTAATTGAAGCAATTTAAAGAAATAATTCTTTTAAAAGTTTCGACTCAAACCGTTTCCAAAATGAAAAATTGGAAGGTTTATTTTTAAGATCTAATACTTTTATTTCTTCTAGTATCTCTGTAAAGCATCTTTTTCGCATGGGTAAAAACATTTAAGATAAAAAAAAATAGCACAAGAGATAAACATTTTGAAATGTATTGTTTGTTTTTTTTATGAGAACAAAATAAATATTTAATGGTTGTTTGTGTGCTGTAACACTTGAACGTATAGTGTTAAAGTTGGAGAGATAATCACAAGATAGAATTCACGAATAAGTTCACTTTACTTCACGATTATTCAAGTACTACGTATAAGTAATACGTTATTCAAGCACCGACTTGAATTAATTGAATTTTTTCAAAACATTGTGGACCATTCTGATGGCTGGTATAACAACACAATAACAAAATCTGAAGAGTTTTAAAAGTTTTGGGCAAAACGGGAATATCCTGTTCTCGTTTTTTCACGATTTATAGCCCATAGTTTTCTTTAATCAATTTTTTTCATGCTTCATGCTTATAGAAAATTTTTGTAATATGTTGAAAGCTGAATGTATGATGTTCTTTACTGTGTTTAAAGCAGTGGTTTTCAACCTTTTCTGTACCGTGGCCTATTTTTCAACCCAAGTTAACTTCACAACCCACTTTGGTCAACAAAATTAAATTGCCATCCCAAAATCATAGTGTTCTCTAAAAAAAAAAAAAAGATCTTTACTTGGAATTGTGGTTGACTGCACAGGACGCCAGAAAAATGCCTAAAAAATGGGACGGATGGCAAGCCTAATTATACATATTGCTTTCATTTTAATTTATGCTCCATGGCCCACTAAAAAAACCACTGTGGCCCACAGGTTGAAAACCAATGGTTTAAAGCAGGGGTCGGCAACCTGCGGCTCTTTGATCCTTCTGTTGCGGCTCTCTGTGGCTATCAAAAAATGAAGGGTAATTTACCCGTATGTGCATATCTATTAAAATTTTATTGTTGCTGTAGCGAGCGCTTAATTAAGTTTGTAATTCATCCATTCTGTTGTTTCAGTTCTTGTTTTTAGCTTATAATATGTGATAGTGATACTGTAAAGTTTCGACCATGTATAAAGCAAAACAGAGGAACAAACACTCACGTCTTATCTCACTGAGCACATGTAATGAATCAAAGCATAGCCACATGTGCGTGGTTTAGTTCATGGCATAATTGACATGGGGATCAATCACTATCAGACAACATGGTACAACGAAAGGAATTTGAGGTCAACCAATGTTACATATGCCGCTCGAAGAAAAATCAGCTCACTGCTGAAAACTCAAAAAGCCATTATAATGCCCGGATATTTTTTAATTGTGACGTGATAATTAATGAATGACATAGTCCACTAACATAGTTTCTAGGAGTCTACTAGCAGCAGTGAGAAAGGACGCACGCAGTAAAACTGCGCTGTAAATAAGTGTAACAAAGAAAGCAACTATTATAATTTGCGCACCAAATTAGTCAATTTAAAATTATTTTTTAGGTTGCTAGTTTTGCTAGTTTTAGAAAGATAACTTTGTAACATCCAACAACTATAAGTAAATCTAAGAAAAGAAAAGTGTTTGAAGAAAACAGAACGTTCAATGATTCGTGGACAAATTCATTTGCTTTCATTGCTGATAAGACCGGTTTACCAGTGTGCTTAATATGTAAGGAGAAATTAGCAAACAACAAAAAGTTAAATGTTGAAAGACATTTTCAAAATAAGCATTTATCTTTTGCTCAAAAATATTTAGAAGGGGATGCGAGAAAAAAAGCTATTTTAGAACTAATGCGGAACGCTGATCGAAGCAAACATCAATTCAATAAGTGGATCAAGTCTGCAAATTCAACCAAGTATGCCAGTTTTGTGGCCGCTCAGGAAATAGTCAAGCATAGTAAGCCATTCACTGATGGAGAATATATAAAAAATTCATTCATTAAGATATCTGAACATTTATTCACGGACTTTAAAAACAAGAGTGAAATCGTGCAAAAAATCCGTGACATGCCACTCTCTGCAAAAACTGTTCAAGACAGAACCTCCAAAATGGCACAAGACATCAACAAACACCAAATTAAAGATATAAATTCCGCAGTAGCGTACTCTTTTGCCTGTGATGAGTCTAAAGACAAAAGTGATATTGAACAAATAGCACTATTTTGCCCATATGCAAACTCTGCTGGGCCACAAGAAGAATTAATTGAGTTAATACCTCTGAAAGGCCAAACGCGTGGGGAAGACATCTGTGAGGCTGTCTTGGAATATTTAAGAACAAAAGGCATAAATACAAACCACCTGGTGTCGGTAGCTACTGATGGGGCACAAGCATGACAGGTGCGCACAAGGGCTTTGTGGATTTTCGCACCCTGTTTGTTTAGATAAAGTTGGGCGCGACGTCATTTGTTTGATAAATGGCTTGATCACGTCGTCGTTCGCGCTTATTCACGTGAAACTAATCATAAATCGTTTGACCGTTTGGACATTTTCGCTTCGAGCAAAATCATGTGACAAAAACGCTTTGTCAGCTGCGTCTCAAATAGATTGGTCCTGAAGAATCAATAGTATTAATAAAATTAACAGCAAAACTGGTTTATTGAAATATTGAAATATTGTTTGTAATTTGGCCGCAAAAAGTTGGTGAGTTTGTTTTTATTGGTTTTATTGAAAAAATTGATATAATTCTGTTGTTATTTATATATATAGTTGCAAAATTAAATTATAGCTTAGTGAAGTAATTTATAATTAGTAGCTTGAAATATATATAAGAACTGTTTTCCGGCTTAATAGTAAATCTCAAATTTCTGTATTGAAATTTTAACGTTTGTCTCGCATTGCTTATAAATTAATACGTGAATTTTAGAAAACCGTTATTCATCAATTGCTCGTTATCGTGTTGGAAAATTTGTCGAATAAATTTTTGGTGGCTTGCGATTTGTGGTGGATAACGCGTTCTGATCCTTAACGACTATAAGGCCATTCCAGTTTTAAAATTTCTGTGCGAGTGCCGCGTGGCGTGGTAGTGCACAGGCTTTGTAGTTTTACTGCAAAAGTCGTTGGACAGACAGCTGCTGACTTTTCATTGCATCTTACATCAAGAGGCCCTGTGTGCTCAAACGTTTCCCCCAGAATGCACGCAAGTAATGAATGTAGTCATTCAAATTATCAATAAAATAATGGCAAAAGCTTTAAATCACCGTCAGTTCCGTATGTTATTAGACGAGGTGGATAGCATGTACTCTGATCTCTTGTTGTACAATAAAGTACGGTGGCTATCCAGAGGGGAAGTGTTGAATCGCTTTGTGGTATGTTTGAAAGAAGTGAAAACCTTTTTGGACAGCAAAGGGCTTAATTATCCTCAACTGGAACAGGCGGAATGGCTGGAAAAGCTACACTTTATAGTAAACATGACGGCGCACCTGAACACGCTCAATACAGCTCTTCAAGGGAAAGGATGCACAGCCCTGCATATGCTGGAAGATGTTTCGGCATTCGAACGAAAGTTCACGGTTTATGCCAGAGATTTACAGAGAGGTACATTATCTCACTTCCCTTGTTTGAGGGAGTTCAAACAAACTCACAGTGACATTACAATAAATTTGGAATATTTGCAATCCGCAATCATAGCAATGCAAAGCTCATTTGGAAGACGCTTCTGTGAGTTTTGAAAAAAAAGAAAACTTTATCCTTTCCTGTTTCTCCTTTCAGCATCGATCCATCGGAACTAAATATGATTGCATTGGCAGGTGTGAGTCAACCTGATTTTGAAATAGAATTGGCCGACATAGCGGACAAAGACATATGGATATCCAAGTTTAGACGCCTGGCAGCTGACCTTGAAAGATGTAGCTCGTCAGAAGGCCGATCTTGTTCAGGGTCACAATTGGAGTAAAATTGAAAAACTCCCAAAAGCGGACCAATTGATTTTCGAAACATGGAACGTTCTCCCCGATACCTACGATAACATGAAAAAGTATGCACTTGGAATCCTGTCGATCTTTGGATCCACATACGTATGTGAGCAACTTCTCTCGATGAACTACATTAAAAACTGATATCGCATACGTCTCACAGATGACACCTTACAATCCTGTGTGAAGGTGAAGGTGTCATCCTACAGCCCTAATGTGCAGATGCTTTGCGCTGAGATGCAAGAGCAAAAATCACATTAAGTCTGATTGCATGAACTGCTTTTGTAAATGCAACACATGACATTTTTTTATTAAAATCAAAAATACAGTATAAGTAATGCACAGTGTTGTTTTCCTTTGATTGTGAAAATAGTTTTGCGGCTCACAGTGCTTTTTATTTTTTGGAATATTGGTTAAAATGGCTCTTTAAGTGCAAAAGGTTGCCGACCCCTGGTTTAAAGGAATAACGATTTGTCTTAATATTTACAGCATGACAAAAATTAAGGTTAATTGCATAGGAATAAAACTACTGCATTTATTGGATTAAGCAAAGTGTTGATGGCCAAAATTCTCTGGGACAAAAAATTTCTTCTTTCTTGAAAGACATGCCAATTATGAGCACGTTGTAATCACGCAAGGCAAGCACACAGTCTTGTGCGTGTTAACAAAACATGTTGAAGGCGCCAGCGTCAACGTCAACTCCTCAAAATCTTAATGGCGTCAGCTAAAGCGTTTGCGCCAACAAAATTTGAAGGTGTTAGCGTCAGCGTAAACTTTAGCATTAATTCCATAAAATTCAAGAACAAAAAATTATTATGACATAAGTAAAATTTATAACTTCTTGGATTTCGAACAAAAATTGCCTAAATATTTAATAAAAGCAAAATAAAACAGATTTCAATCTAGCAAATAGCAATGCAGCAAGTAACTGTAAAACTATAAATTATTTTTATTCTTTCTCAAAAAAAAATAATAATAATGCTTGCTTTAGATTTTTTAAGCTCATACTTTACGTTCAAGTGTTACAGCGTACAAACATCCATCTAAAATGCACAAGTTTTTTGTAAAAATTTGAAACAACTGTTCTTTTAAAACAAGAATAAAAATTATTTTTTACATGGATCACATGACAACAATAAAATATTATAAAAAGCCGAATCGAAAAGTTGAGCTAAAATCTGCAAAATATTAATTGTTTTTCTTTATATAAAACAGTTTGTGATAAGTTGAAAAGACCGGTAAGTGTCAATGTTTAATTGCAATTACCTTTCGTGGCAGACGATGAGCTTTTTTTAAGGTGTGCGCTTAAACTGAAATATACTCTATAATATCACGGTAATTTCAAAGAAAAACAAAAAACAACATTTTTTTGTTGCACGAGCTATATTACAGCCGTAACTTGTATTTGTGTCAATCAACATGTTAAAATGCAAGTTTGACAAATCCAATCTCAGTTGCTAACACCAAACTCTAAATAAGCTACAAGAAAAATTTTAAGGTCTAATATTAAATATTGTTTATCGATAGAAACAAAAACTATGAAAAATTTAATTGATTGAGTGGTTACTTTTCGATGATTTAATCACAATTAAAAATAGTTATAAGCTAGCTAGCCATTTATGTGCAGAATTGGTTACACCAGTGCTTCTCAACCTTTTTAACATCACGGATGAAAACTATAAAAAATCTTTTGTTTTAATTCAATTATAATGTTTTCGGTTCAACATCCTAGATGAGACTTTTTAAATTGGTTGGAACATACAAATTATAAAACCAAGAAAAAAGAACTATAGCAACATTTTATGATTTGACATATTTTTAGTGAAAAAATTCCAAAACTATTCCAGACTATTTTATAGTATCACAAGCAACATGTCTATACAGTTAAATTTGTTGAATCACGTGAAGCTTTGATGTTCAGCTGAAGAATAGTGGGTCTTCGGAACTTGTTGGCAATGTTCCCTGAAAAGGACAGTTTTATCCTAGCATTGCCCCGTCCTGAAAAGGACGTTTGCCAATTAGCAGACCCACACTGAACATCGGAATGGGTGGATACCCTTCCGTTTTGGTAGGTTCGGTTTCGGTCTGTCATTTTAAATTAATGAACAGACTTACTCACGGCCCAGGCTGTGTGAAAGCACCTACCATCTGGACAAATCACAAATGGAACGCAGAGTACTGTGAAAATGCTTCCAGGCTCCATGCTTTTGTGCCCGAGACTGGTGCCAGGCCTGTTGGGATGGGCTTACCCCGAGCAGCTTGGGTTAAGCTCAACCGCCTGCGGACTGGTGTTGGGCGATTCCATTCGTCCATGCACAAATGGGGTCTCGCTCCTTCACCGAATTGCGAGTGTGGCACCTCTGAGCAAACCGCAGACCATGTACTAACAGCGTGCCCTATACATCGGGCACCACATGGAGCACGAGGTCTGACGGTTTTGGATGACGAAACTCGATGCTGGCTTAATGACATCACTGCAGCATCTGATCCAGGCAGTGCAGCAGTCTGGGGTAGTAAAAGGATAAACCCTCGGCCCCAGTCCTGTTCGTGTCTGGCCTGGAGTGGATGCCCTTCAAACGACGACGACGACGACGACGACGTGAAGCTCTGAGCTAATTTTGTAAAACTATATAAACTCCAAGACTAACATTTTTTTAAATTCAAGGAAAGAAAAAGGTTTTTTTTACGTTTACTAATAACAATACCCGAACTTTAATTGATGACCTTTTTTTGACACTTTAGGGAAAAAATTTGATGCTTTAACAACAAGTAAAGACTACGAGTTTACACTTTTTTGGGTGATGTGCTTATCATTGACAAATTCTTACGCTTTTATAAATGTTTTTGGATAAAGTTGAATGTAGATGGCAAATTATTGTTTTATAGAAAAATTCTGTGGACCCCGTTTAGAAACTTAGTCCTAGATCTTGTTTTCCTTGATAGCAGGTTGTCATATTGTTGCTTCAAAGCAGAAAATAATTTTTTAGCGGAAGCAGTATTGTTGAGCATAGTAGAAGTCAATTAAGAAAGCTTATCTACTTCTTTTAATCTAGTTTGAAAATTCTTATTAAAATTCTTATTTCAAATAAATTTAGTTTGCTCGTGATCATGCTTTCCAGCAAATTTGTCGGGTCGGTACAGGATTTCCAAATTGGATTTTTGAGCAGGATTTCTATACTGGGGTCCGTAGCGACCTATCCAGTAGGTCTAGTCGAAAAAAAGTTAATTCGCTAACTTGGTTTTATATTTTATATATTCAACGTGCTACAGTTATAAACAAAAATTAAGTTTTGAAAATGACCAATATCTAGTCTCATTTGTATAGACATGTTGCTTGAGATACTAAAAATAATTAAAATTTTTATTTTATCTATTTATTCTTTTGACTCGTAGGAAAGTGACGGAGGCGCTATACATAGGATAAGCAATTACCCCGATCTGCTTCCGGAGATGCCAAGATATTGCTGTCCGCTTGAAATTTAATAGTGATATGACTTTAATTTAGAACTGCTTGCCAAGACCACCAAGCAGGGGAAAGTGTCGCAAAGTGGCTTTCCCAAGGACACAACAGAATGGCGCAAGTGGTTTTTGAACCCAGATCATGTTGATCATAAGCACAGCGCTCTAACCACTCAACCTCGCTGCCGACAATGCTTTTGCTGTCTCTTTTACTAAAAATATGTCAAATCATAAAGTGCTGCAAAAAGTTATTTTTGTTTAGTTTTGTAATTTATTGCAAGCTTATTTTGATTTAGGTTTTCCCAGCACTTATTATTTCTAGTTTTTTGCAAGAATTTCTGCTTGAAGATGTTTTTAAATACTTTCAATTATTTTCCGTGAAACTATTTTTATCATTTAGTTAAATTGTAGTTATTATTGAATGTGAGTACGAAATGGCAAACTATTAAAATTTTATTGGATTTCTTTGAATTTTTTGGTATTGTGACGCTTAACATGTCACTTCTTGTCAAATAGAAGAGTCAATTAAAATTGTTTTTTTTTTCATAAAAAAGAGAAAGTCAATCTACGCTAGGGTTGCCATATCTGAATAGGCGGAATTCGGGACAGACATAAGCGCACCGACGAAAAAATTTTTGAAGAGGCGGTCAAAATAAATTTGTTTACGAATCTAGGACGAAGACGAAAAAAAAAAAAAGGTCTTCACTTCGAATCGATCTCGGATTTTCCTATTTTCGTTCCAAAATCATGGTGTTCTCTAAAAAAAGGTCTTCACTTAGAACCGGTTTTAGAATTTGCTGTCTTTGTCCCGTAATCAATGTGTTTTCTTAAAAAATCGCACGTTCTTTTTAGTTAACCCTAAAATTCCAAACATTTGGGTCTTTCTTTAAAATTCCTTTCGGACACAAAATTTAACAGAAAATTCCGAACGGTATGGCAACCCTAACCTACGCTTTACACTATCATCGAAGGATTGGAAGGAATAAAAATTGGGAAAGCCGTGTCAATTCTTGAAATCAATCAGAAAAGAACGAAAAATTGTTCACTAAAGTTGATTTAGTTTTTATTAATTAGTTTTGCACCTGACGAAGTGAGCAGCTGCTCACGAAAGCTTGTGCCATTAATGAAAACTGAGTCAACTTTAACTGCACAATTTTTGGCTTTACACTATGTTAAACTTTTCAGGGTACCAAGAGCCTAAACGAATTAGAAGCGTTTTCCTAAATTAAGAAAAGCCAATGTCCGCTAAAGGTTGCTTTGAAAATACAAAGTAAAATATTCGCTTGTCTGTGTGCGCCGAATTGAAGCTCAAAATTTTAAAATATCATAAAGAGTTTATTGTTGCGTCATAATTTTCTCGTTTAAGATTGACATGAATATATTTATTTAATTGCGTTGATAAAAATATTATTACATTTGATTCAAAATTAAAAAAAGTACTTCTTATACTTTGCTGTAGAAAATTACAAGGTGTGCGCCCCACACTTCGCACGTATAGACTATACGCCCCTGGTTATTTTTCTTTTTTTAATTGACATTGTGGGGAAAAAAGTTGTCTCGATACTTGCAACTTACTTTCAACTACGTCAACTAAGTAACGCGCATGCGCGATGTAAATAAAACAATTCAAAATCAAAGGAATTCACATTCAATCCAGGCATCACTAGAATAAAAAAATCGTTTCTTTCACGAGCTGATCAGAGCCAAACAAAGAAACGCATGCGCCCCGCGGCCCACGGCCCACGGCCGTAAAATGCCCATGTTTGGCTTAAAGTCGGCTTTTAAAATACATAGCAGAATATAGGCTTGTCTGCTTGCGTCGTAACAAGGTTCAAAATTTCAAAATATAGTCAAGAGTTTATAGTTACGTCATACTTTCGGTATTCGACAGTGAAATTAAGTTGAGCCAGTAGTTTCAGACAAGGACCTTGATTCTTTAAGATTCAAAAGTTTTTAAAAAGGCTGATTTTTGAGTAAAAGATGAAGACTTTTTTTGTCGCAACTTGACTTTTAAAGACGAAAACTACAACTTTGACCAACTTTTTTAATTTTTCTTTCTTAATTTTTTGTTTAATTTTACAAAACAAAAATCTAACCGAAGTTGAGTTTACTTTTTTATATTGAAAATCATTTTCAAGCGATAACCGTTTTTTTGTCTTCACTTTGAATTGAAGGCCAAAAAGCGACCTAGTTCTTGAAAATATATTCACCGTATTTGAACGTGATTATTATAGTCAATTGAAATGGTAAATCTGGTTATAGCTTATAAGTAATTTACCGAAAGTTTGAAAATCGGAATCACCAAAAGTAATAGTGACTCCGACCTCAGTTTATTTAAAAAATAGCTTTGACACAGGCCAAAAACATACAATTCGTGCGATTCTGACTCCACAATTCATACAAAAGCGTGACAATCTCAAGCAATTTTATTTCAATCTAATGTTTTAATAAATTCGATTCAAATCTATTCAATCTAATCAAATTCTGCTTTAATATTATTTTACGTTATAACAGCGGCTACGTCACTTTTTTATAACATTTAAAGTAAAATTTTTAAAAGATTATAAACTTATGGTAAAATATCTTTTGATTCAAAAAGATTTCTACATTTACAAGGGTGTGAAGACTCCGGTCTTTTTATAAATACGACTTAGTTATTTTGTGTCTATATAGTTTTAAATTAATTTACTATAAAAAGTTATATTAATTTTTAATTAATTTTCTGCAAGTTAAAAAGTTATATTAACAAATTAATTTTCTGCAAAACTTAAATCAACAAAATTGTTTCATCGATTGAATAAAACTTGTTAATATTTGTCAGAGAAATTATAAAGTTTTGAAAGTTATTGTTTGGTCATAATGAAGTTGTTAAAGTTAATTGCGTTGTTATTTGTGAGTTCTGCTTCGAGTCGAAGATTGGAACGTTGGAGTCCCGATAGAAATAGTTTGTGTAAGTAAACTTGTAAATATTATTAATGCTGTGAGACGTCATTCCATTGGTTTATTACGTCACAACACAATTTTGCTGCTTTATAAAATGATTAGTTAAAAAGACTTAAACTGAGAAGTGTTTACTGAAGCAATGAATTAGAAACTCTGGTTAGTTCTTTAAACTAATTTTTGCAATAAACAACTTCAATTACAGATTCAGTTCATTGAATGAAATGCAGAGTTTTTACAAAGATCATTAATTTGGTCGGTCAAAATATTAATCTTAGTTGTGTTTTGTGCATAGTTAAAATCTATCTGTGCAGTGTTAGTGGCCTATTGAAATACGCGAGGTCGGGATTAACCTCATTTTCTGGATTGTAGATGCACCGCTTTGGTTTCTTACGTTTCAAGTTTTAATTGTTTTGAAAAAAAGAGATTTTAATATTGGATGTTTTTCTTATTATAAAGCTGAAATAAAGCTAGCTGAAATAAAGCTGAAATAAAGCTTTAAGATTTCGAATCTTAATTAATTGCTTTACAAAATTTAGTTTGAGCTCATTTCTTTTATTTCAGTTTCTCGACTTCCATTCTTGCATTTGCTTAGACGTTTTGCTTTCATTCTTGTTCATTGTACTTTAGCAGGTTATAATTAACTCAATTCCTTTTTGCAAACTCTGAACACCATTTTTCATAATTATTCTAAATTTTTCATAGCATCAAGAAATAAAGGTTAATTGCATGGGATGATTATGCTAATAAATTTGCTGTTTTGCTTTGTGTCTTGTTCTGGTTTTTGCAACATTGAGGTTCAGCTTTAATTTTTTTCACTTATTTTTTTTATTTTTTTATTTTACCTCTTTGTTTATCCTCCTGACTCGCAGGAAAGCGACGGAGGCGCTGATACAAAGGGTAAGCAATTACCCCGACCTGCTTCCGGAGATGCCATGATATTGCTGTCCGCTTATAATTTAATAGAGATATGACTGTAATTTAAAACTGCTTGCCAAGATTACCAAGCAGAGGAATATGCTGTAAAGTGTCTTTCCCAAGAACACAACAGAAAAGCGCGAGTGGGCTTTGAATCGAGATACTGAGTCCTGAGAGAGACTGGAATTCCCAGGCAGAGCGACGCAGTCGCGTCTAACGTCGGCTGTCTAGGTCTAGACACGAGTTCGATTTATTCCCAGAACGACGAATTCGCGTCTAACCACAGGTTCGTTTTTAAACTGAGCAACAAAGTTGCGTTTATATGTGAGTTTAATTCTCACCCAGAGCAACGAATTTGCGTTTATCTGCGAGTTTGATTTTTACTCTGAGCGACGCAGTTGCGTCTAAACACAACCTATGCTGAGCAACCACGAGTTTAATTCCCACCAAGAGCAACGAAGTTTTGTTTAACCACAGAATTTTTCTTTAATCCTAAAAACAAAGTTGCGACCAACCATGGGTTTGATTCTCACCCAGAGCGATGAAGTCGCGTCTAATCATAGGTTTGTTTTTAAGCTGAGCAACAAAATTGTGTTTAAATGTGAGTTTAATTCCCACCCAGAGCAACAAAGTTGCGTTTATCTGCGAGTTGGATTTTTACTCAGAGCAACGCAGTCGCGTCTAAACATAATTTATGCTGAGCAACGATGCTGTATTTAAAATCTGAACAGAGATTTTAACAATGTTTTTCTATTGCAAAAATCAGTTATCTGGTCAAGGATTTTAACAATGTTCTTCTGTTGCAAAGATCAGTAATCTGCTCAGAGATTTCAAACGTTTGGATGCCTTTCCAATACAAAAAATATAATGCAATTTATGATGTACTGTATTGCAAAAAGAAAGTTTTTATACTTAGTTTAAAAAACTGCCCAGAGACCAATTACAGGAATGAGTGCAATCTATGACGTCACACACAAAAAACAAGATGACTCCCTATGCTGAACAACGAAGTTGCGTTTATCTGTGTAAGAATTTTCATGCTAGACATTGTCTTCTTTGTAAAGTAGCTGCAATCAAGTGTAAAAACATCTTTATTATTTCATTAATTTCTTAAAAAAGTTTTTTTCAATATTAAAATCTTAAACAGGATTTTGTTTTTCAATATTTTTGTCTCTTCTAATGGAAAAGACTATCTGGTGTCTGTTTTACAGTTGTTGATTTCAAGAAAATTTAATTGTAATTATAAATCACATCATTTTTCATTTTGTTTCTTCCAACTGAATTGTTTAGGCATTTTTTTAATTTAATAATTTTAAGACGTTCAACAGCAATCTGTTACAGTTTGTTTATTTAAGATATTTAAGAAAATCTGTTACAGCTTTGTTTATTTACGCTTTTTAAAAGCTTATTCTTTTTCGTGTCACAATAAAGATGATTTCCACACAAGTAATCGTCAATAGCGCAAAAACCCATTATCAGCCATCCCTTCCAAACTCAATGGTAGTTTTTTTAAGAAAAATCAGGTTAAATTCTTTAACATCATTAAAATTAATTCTAACTTTTTGTCTTTCTTGCTAATTTGCAATCTGACAACAAACAAAAAACAGCTTCAACTTCATACACATAAACAATATGCAATTATCAATTTTTTCCAAAAATTAACTTTCAATTTAAAATTCTTTAACATCGTTAAGACATGCTTCCGGTGAGAAACATCAAACTAGTATACCAATGAACAGGATTTTGAAGGCTCAGATGGTAGGTGCTTTCTCGCAACCCGGGCCGTGAGTAAGTCTGCTCATTGGATCCTCGAGAGGCTTATCTACGCCCGCGTTGAGCCATTAGTCGTTCCACTGCTCCCTAAAGAGCAGGCTGGGTTCCGACGCGGGAAGTCAACCGTAGACCAAGTTGTTCTGCTAACCCAGAACATTGAGGATTCTTTTGAGGCTAAAAAGAAGGCTGGTGCCGTATTTGTCAATCTGACAGCTGCTTATGACACTGTCTGGCACTGTGGCCTTACCTGCAAGCTGCTGAGACTTCTTCTTGATAAGCGCATGGTCAGAATGATTATGGAGCTTGTCCAAAATCGAAGTTTCACCCTAGTACCGGTGACAGCAAGCAAAGCAGGCTACGCCGTCTTAAAAACGGCATTTCTCAGAGATCGGTTTTGGCTCCCCTCCTATTTAACATCTATACGTTCGATCTTCCTTCCATGATTTCCAGAAAGTTTGCTTATGCTGATGATTTAGCATTGTTGCACTCTTCTGGAAACTGGAAGGATTTGGAGGGGACTTTAAGCCAAGACATGTCTACACTTTTAGCGTATCTCCAGACTTGGAGGTTGAAGCTCAGTCACACTAAGACGGTGACGGTAGCCTTTCACTTAAATAACTGAGAGGTCAAACGTGAGCTAAAAGTCTACAACAACGGCAGACTTTTACCGTTCTGTCCAACCCCTACTTGTTCAGTGAAAAATAAATCGGTTGTATTTTTCTGACTTGTGAATAAAACATACAATTGAAGAATAATGAGGATTTCGAATTATTTAAATCAAGCCGCTTAAAAGACGAGAAGCATCAGACTCGAGTTTCGCTCTTGTTAGAGCTCGTCAGTGATGCTGATCTTACTGTGAATCGAACTTAACATTCCGCAGTGAGATAAGCATCACTGACGAGCTCTAACAAGAGCGAAACTCGAGTCTGATGCTTCATGTCTTTTAAGCGGCTTGATTTAAAAAACATTCAATCTTAAACTTTTTGTGCTTTATTGTATACAATACACCG
Source organism: Diplosoma virens (assembly GCA_963680785.1). Taxonomy (NCBI): domain Eukaryota; kingdom Metazoa; phylum Chordata; class Ascidiacea; order Aplousobranchia; family Didemnidae; genus Diplosoma; species Diplosoma virens. Next base: position 43,779,054 of record OY796886.1, on the reverse strand, counting down.
AGTTGAAGTATTGAGAAAAAGTTTTCAATTATGTCTTGCTTTTCTGTTTTAAATTGGTTAATATTGTAAAAGCTTGCACTAAGCATTCGTGAAATTTTGTAAAAGTAGAAGTGATTACGCATGCTAAAGATAAGCTTTAGAATAGTGGTTCTCAACGTGGAGCGTGTATCCCATTGATGGGGCCTGGCAAATTTTGGTGGGGCATGAGCAATATTAAGATACTATCAATCAATTTTGGTGGAAAAACACAAGGACGCTTTGAGCAGAAACCTTCGTTAAAGTTTTTGTAAAAATAAAAAATCATGATGCAGTTTCAAAGTGATGACCTTTTTTTAAGTCTTCACTAGTCTTTAGGGAAAATCAATCAATCAATCTATTCAATCAATCTATTTATTTGTTTTGTGCTTCAAAACGAAAAATACACCAATATATGTGAAAAAAAGTTTTCGAAAGCACAGGAACTGCATTGCTACACCAAAAAATTTGAGCTCTCACACCTTTGTATCACCAAATGGGGAACATCAAACTTTTAAAAATGATTTGGTGGGGCATGGCCAAAAAAGTTGAGAAACACTGCTTTAGAATGTTTTTACTTTAGATTTACAAAAGAATTGTGTTTTAGAGTGAAACAAACACAGTTTTTAACTATTGCTTGCTTACAAATAATTTTATTTAATTTTGATTTGCAATAACTTAAAATACAAATCTACCAATAAAAATTTTTTTGTAAGTATATTGAAGTCATTACATTACACTTACACCAAATGATAAAAACAACAACAAAGTTTGTAAACGCTGCAAAAAACTATTTTCTCACGAGAGGTCGCTCTTGATTTATTGAAAAACAAAAAAATTACTTCATATATTACATTGTTCTGGTAATTATGACGCATCATCGTCATAATAATTCAATGGTTTTCAATGATTTTAAATGTTTTTCAATGCAGGTAAAATAAATTAATCTTTACTCTTCTTAAAATAAAAATTAGCAAGTTTTTTGTTTGAGCAACGGCAGCACGCAAATCGGTCGAAACGTACATGGGGATGACGCACTTGATAGCTTGTGCTTTCAAAAAGTAATTTCAAGCTGAAGTAGACAAGAAATTTTTGCTAAAAATTGTTTTCAACAAATTGAATACATGCCCGTAGCAGTTTAAAAGCAAAGTAATTAACCAGTTTCTTTATTTGGTAAATGGCAAAAGTTGAATCAGTGGAAAGCTCAGCAGGTTTGTAGCTAATATTAAGGAGCTGGAAAACGGTGTTTATCATTTACATTTGTCATTGCAACTTACGTGCCGTAACATAAAACCACGAAGCTAAATCTTCTTAAGTGATTGAACTTATTCTTGCGTTCTTGTCAGCTCTCCCTAACGAGGCTAATAGTTGTAACATTGTTAAGACAAATATTTGTGGTCTGAAAGTTAAAAAAATTTTGTGGTCTGATAGTTTAAATTAATCAAAATCATTCCGACATAACCGTCATTGAACATCTTTTGAGTGAACGCCGACCAGAAAATATATAAAAAAATTTGTATACAACATCCATATTCGTAAACAACTATAATGCCTCAATTTATGAAACTTGTTTATAGTTCATGGAGTGATTGTGACGTCATTGATTTTGTTTTCCCGAAAAACTTTAAACTCGATGCCTTTGCAGAACACTTTTGTATTTTTTTGTGAAAAATCATAAAAGCACGCTATGTCAAGCAGTATTGCTTTAAACTATTAAAGTATTTTTTTCTATTTCAAAACGGCCAATCTTCTTCTTGTCAATAAAGCTAAAGAGTATAGACTTTTGAATAATCGTCAAGCCAACGTGAAGAAATTGTTTTTATTCATTTTCTCGAATAAAAACTGAAAAGAGTGAAGAGAGCTAATGAGTGAAGTGAAGAGAACTAATAAAGACTGAAGAGAGCGAACTTATGGTCAGAAAAGCTTGAAGAAATTGTTTTTATTAAAGAAAATGAAAAGCGTGAAGTCTCACGTTTGGTTTTGCCTGAATAACTGGTTACAGTCAACAATTAAGATAGAACGGTTAGGAATGAAGATGAGGGAGGGCAGGCAGAAGTGGTATGGACATGTCATGAGGAAAGATTAGGAGTATGTAGGAGAAGAGTGGTGGAAATGAAATTACCCAGAAAAGAGGAAAAGAGGGAGGCCAAAGAGAAGATTTCTAGATGTAGTGAAGGAGGATATGGAAAAGTTGGTGCGAGGGAGAAGGATATTAAAAACAAGACGCTGTGGAAACATCATACGCTTTGGCAACCCCGAAAGAAGAAGAAGTCAACATTGTTTTTGTGTATGTTGGTCGATGATTAAGTTTATTATTTCGCGGCATTGTGTAAAAGTCTGTAATCGAATGAATAAACATGGAAAAGCATTGTCAGCTATTAAAAACAATCAAAAATATTCTAAAAAATTTATTTTACTGGACTTTGTTTTTTATTAGCACAAGTTTTCGCGAGCTGATGTAACAGAATAAAATTTTCTCAAAAAATAACCTTAACCAAGTGCACTTTTTTCTTTTGTTTTTTGATTAAAGTCTGAAAGTAATGTAATTTGCTTGAGGTGAAAATGCCTTATTTGTTCTACCAGACAACGTTCGTGATGTTAAAGTTAAGCAATTAGACTACCCCCAACCTGCTTTGAGAATTGCCAGGATATTGCTCCCCAGTTTAAAATTTTTTATTTGTAATATAGGGTGGTCGCTAGAAAAGCGGGAAATTTATAAATTTTAAAAATTTTATTTACCATCAAATTGTAAATAAAGTTTATAAATTTACAACCTCAAATTTCCCACTTTTCTGGTGGCCACCCTTTATAACTGAACTTTAGAGTTGTTTGTCAACACTACCAAGCAGAAAAAATGCAGTGAAATCTCTTTCTTTAGAAAGTAACAGAATCACGAGAGTAAGAGTTAAACCAAGATTATTTCGATCGTGGTCGCCATTAAAGCGGCACTCATACGCACTTGACCACGCTACCGACTGTCGCGTTTATTGCGTTGCCCTTGTATTATGAATAAATGCCTACCTCTGTCTGATTCATAATTTCACCATATGAATAGGGTTCCATATTGCAAGTAAGTAAATGTCTCAACTTGTAAGATGCGTTATTTAGTTTTGGAATTATTTCTCTTAAACAAACGTACTTATTTGCTGCTTGCCTGGATGCTCTAAGAACCTCTAACTTTCTCTTTCTTGATTCTCTTGGAGACAAACATATTTTCAAAAATGAATTAGTCTCTCTTAATGTTAAAATCTTTAGGCTACTATTTATTACCACGATCCACGAAAAGCAATTCACTTATGTTTGTTAAATATTTGTATTTGAAAAAGTTCTCTTCACAATCATTATAAAGTGCTTGATTTTTTGCTAAATAATTTGAGCTTTTTTAAAATTTTTCTTAACATTTAGTTTGGCTAATTAAAAAATAAATGTTTTTCACGTAGCTATCTGTATGCAAGAACGAGCTAGTTCGTGATAGTCTAATATTTTCTTTATAGACTTTTTTCACATCTGGTCAAGGCAGAACGCACAAATCTTCTGCTGTTGCGCTATGAAGCGTAATCATTGTGGAACAAAAACTATAGAAAGGACATTGTGAAATCATAAGTTTTCAGAGGTTAATGAGAGGCACAAGAAGGATAATTGAAATCCGTGGTTGGGAATCACTGATTAAAAAATACAAAATTTATTAAAGCTGAACGTTTTCCATTGACATAAGTCTTTACCAAAGCAACTAAAATTTTCAATTTATTTTAGACTTAATGTTTTAAAGAAAAGTGTCTAATTTAAATCTAAATCATTTTCTATAACCACTGATTATGATAGTCCCAACGTAATGTTTAAAAATATTTAATGCGATTATGTCTTTACACTTATAAAGTACGTACTCGCCTTGAAACTAGTTTTTCATATCAAAAATTTTTATAAGATTATACGTACAATACATACGCAAAAATCTCGACCAATTTTTTTTCACAACCGTCCATTGAATATTACCAGCTCTAAACTCAATACGATATTGACTTTCCACCTTTGAGACTAAACTATTTTCTACTTAATATAAACACTGTTACCAGGGATATTACTTATTTTAAAATTCATTGTTCTTCTGGTAAAATTTGGTTAAACTAAAAGAAGACGATTTGAATAAAAAAAACTGCATTGGTTAAGCATTGTTTTAATTGTGAACATAGGATTGATTTTGGTAATTTTGAAATATTGGATTATAACATTGACTATGATAAACGCAAATTTTTAGAATCATTATATATTAATAATACAAAAAATTCAATAAATGATAAAGATCGTAATGTTTTTCCAAAAATATATAGCAATATAAAAAATCTCAACTAATGTGGGTTTTCAACCTGTTAAATTTGTTTCTTTTGCACTAAGTAATTATGAAATCGTTATGTATGTTCGCTTCTCACCTTGTGTTTGTTGGTTTGTGTTTTTAACTTCTTGGTTTTTAAATACGGTGCGCGTTGTGTTCTGCTTTTACCTGAAGAAGTCCGCCCGATGTAACGGACGAAACGTCGTTGAGTTCTGCTTTAATAAATATTACGCCTTTTGTATTTGTTGAAGTTTTACTTGCCTCTGATTTTACCAGAAGAACAATGAATTTAAAAATATTTTCTACTTATTGCAAGTTATTGTAGTTCTTAAACGCTGTTAGAATTTTGTTTATTTTTACTTGGCCGGCCTTGAAAGCATTATTTAGGGCGGCCTAGCATTTTTTACAAGTTATTTTCAGTAATTTACTTCAATTTTGCTGGTTTAATTTCACAATTAAATAAAAAAATCACCAGTATGCACTGGTAAAAACTTTAATTGTCGTTGTAACCTTTCAAAATTTACTTATAAATTTCAAAAAATTGTAATTTTTCCAAAAATTTCCGATAAAATGTTTTACAAACAAAACTAGTATAATATTACTAAACTAGACATATTAGAATTAAAAGTTTTTTACAATATGTTGAAACAGAAGGACACCAAAATACTTCATCAAAAGACAATTTTTCTTAAAAAATTAAAAATTACTTTTTGTTCAAAATGTTGATCAAATGACCGTTGGCAGTAATTTGGATAAATCAGTAACCAACCCTCCTCATTGCGTTTATAGTAAAGCGATAAAAGTTTAACAGCCAAAAGTTGACGAAGATGTAGAAAAAAGAAATTTTTAGTTTTTTTCTCCAAAAACACGAAGTGAATTGTTCAACCAAACGATTTGCAATCGGAGTCGCTCTTCGCTTTATAATTTATTCAGGTTTTAAAAAATAACACTTTCAACTCAGTCTAATTCTTTCTTGCCGAAAGGTAGATGAAGGTATTCCAAAAAATTCTAGATAAAGTTTATTTGATCGAATTTGAAATTGAATTGAATTAGAAAACAAAGTTTTGAATTGTTGAATCTTCGACGGCGAACTATTTGACTTACGCTTCAACATTAATTTTATCTAACTTTGAGGTAAAAAAACATCCAAAAAATAAAACATATCGTTCACTAAGAACTAAACAGTCCTATGACCATTTTTGTTAAAAATTGAATTAAGCATTCAAGCATTATTTCAACAAAAACTTCACGTCAGCAAAAACTCAAAGCAAAAAGAGTAGCTCAAAAATTTTCTAGTTTAAAATCAAAAGTTTTATTACTAAAACAAACTAACGAGCAGCATTTTCAAAGGCTGTTTTCTGAAAATTCGAAAAAGTGGACATACTGTAGAAGCAAATCATTCTTAACGAACGACATAGTAAACTATTTTTATGCATTAAGTTTTTCAACCAACATGTTTACAACGTGATGAACATAGTTGGTTTATTACTAATAAAAAATTTTTTGATAAAAAATTTGGAATGTTGCGCATCGGTAATAGTTCTTCACTATTTTACGTTTTCATCATTGTATGGCCAAATATTTATGAAGTAAGTTATGAACAGTAACCTTTCTGTTGCTGTAAAGCGGTGTTTTCCAACCTTTGCACTTATAACACCCGATATAAAAACAAACATTTAAGGGCGCCACAAAGCAATTTTTTAACTATTTTTATTTTCAAAATTTTATTTTTAACTTTTATTTTCAAATAAAACTGAAAATTTTTACAAAATTTTTGAAACTCGAAACAAAATAAAATCTACCTATTCAAAGGACCACAGCACATAAATTCGGCCCATCAAGTAGCCACGGCACTCCGGTTGGGAACCACTTTTGTAGTGATTATTATTCTGATTGTGACGGGTAAGTGAGTGTTCTACTTAGACACAATGTTGAGGAGATCGACACTGTGTACTCGTGACACGCTTCGCTGTTTGAAACGCTAATGTTCACATTAATTTTCTGAATCGCGTTGGCTTCGCGAGCAAAGATTTCATGAGAGGGTTGTCCACGTCGACTGCAGGCACGCTCGTGGCTGACAAGGCCAATGCGAGATAGGCAAGTGCGGCCACAGCGGCTACAGTCAAAGGTCACACCGGGTACGGTTGTTGTTGAGGTTTCGCGGTTTTTCCTTCTACGGCGTTTCTCTCTCAGGTTGTTTTTGCGGGAATCCTCGAAGGAGGAGACAGCCTGGTGGATAATGTGGCGCCAGGTGACGCGGTCAGCAGCTAGAGTAGACCGCTGCAATGGTCAATATGGCAGGCACCAAGGGAATTCTTCAGGGAGTTCTTGTATCGCTTCTTTGGCGCTCCTCTGTTACGGTGGCCAATAGAAAGTTTGCCATACAGGGCTATTTTGGGTAGTCGATGATCGTCCATTCTGGAGACGTGCCCTGCCCAACGTAATTGTGACTTCAGCAATATGGCCTCGATGCTGGTGATCTCCGCCTGTTCAAGGATCTCAACATTTGAGACGTAGTCGCTCCAGTGAATGTTGAGGATAATGCGGAGACAGCGCTGATGGAAACGCTCCAGGAGTCGCAGGTCGTGACGGTACGTTACCCACGACTCAGAGCCGTACAGTAGGGTGCCAGTTTGCTCTGAAGCCACACTGGGTTTCTGGGAGGTGGTCTTCTGCAATGATAGGTACTAGCCTGTTCAAGAGCAGTCGAGCAAAGATTTTTCCTGCGATGGAGAGCAGAGTGATCCCCCGGTAGTTAGATCAGTCGGACTTTTCCCCTTTGTTCTTATATAAAGTAAAAATGACTGCATCGCGAAGGTCTCTTGGTAGTTTTCCCTGCTCCCAACAACAGACAAGGAGTTCGTGGAGCTTGCTGTGCAACGCTGGGCCTCCACTTTTCCAAAACTCAGGTGGAATTCCGTCAACTCCTGCTGCCTTTCCACTATTCATCTGCTCTAAGGCTTTAATAAGTTCTTCCATAGAAGGCAGTTCGTCCAGTTCGACTTTGACTGGTAGCTGGGGGATGCGGAGAAGCGCTGAGTCCTGGACAACTCGATCAGCGCTGAAGAGCTCCTGGAAGTGCTCAGACCAACGGCTCAGGATAGATGTCTTGTCTTTGAGGAGTCTACGTCCATCCACACTGCGAAAAGGACTCCGTGCCTGGTGTGTCGGGCCATACACTGCCTTGAGAGCTTCATAAAAGCCTCTGAAATCACCAGCATCTGCGTACTGCTGAGTTCTAACTGCGAGGTTGGGCTACCATTCGTTTTGCATCACTCAAAGCTTGAGCTGGAGGTTGCTGCAAATGTGGCGGAAAGCAGCCTTCTTCACAGAACAGGACGGGTGGGCCAGGTGGGCCTGGTGGGCTGATCTCTTCTCCGCCAGCAATTTCTGAATCTCTTTGTTGTTTTCGTCAAACCAGTCTTTATTCCTTTTAGTGGTAAACCCAAGGACTTCTTCAGATGTCTACAGGATGGTGGTTTTCAGTTTGTCCCAGAGTGTTTCGGGAGAGGGATCTTCTGGGAACCTGTTGTTTTCAAGCTTGGCCTGTAAGTCTGCCTGAAAGTCAGCTTTCACTTCAGCTTACTGTAGCTTGCTGAGCTTGAACTTTTTCTTGGGGGCCCTCCCTTCCTTGGCTTAGGTTTGAAGTGCAACTTGAGTTTGCAGCGCACTAGGCGATGATCAGTATGACATTCTGCGCTAGACATCACTCTGGTGTGCAGGATGTCTTTGAGGTCTCGCCGCCGCGCTAAAACATAGTCAATTAGGTGCCAGTGTTTAGACCGAGGATGCATCCAGGTTGTCTTTAGACTGTCCTTTTGTTGAAAGATGGTGTTGGTGATGACGAGTTGTTGCTCCGTGCAGAACTCCAGCAGTAAGCGCCCGTTGTCGTTGCAGTTTCCAACGCCGTGTCTGCCAAGTATTCCTTTCCAGGTAACTGCGTCTTGGCCCACTCTAGCATTGAAGTCGCCAAGAACTAACAGCTTGTCGTCTGCAGGGGTGCCTTGGGGGAGGATGCGGAGTTCTGCGTAAAACTTATCTTTTTTTGCTGGCTCAGCTTGAAGAGTCGGAGCATATACACTAAAAAGCGTTGCATAGTGCTTGTTCTTCAGAGGGAGGCGCATGGACACGATGCGGTCGGAATGGCCGGATGGCTCTAGGGTGCACCGCGTGCTCGCGACTCACACCGCGTACACTGCGTGCTCGTGACTTCGCTGTTTTTATTTTCTTTTTATTTTCAGAATTTTCTGAATATATTATTTATTACATGGCATTTACATATGTTTTAATATTTTGCTATTTTTATTACAATTTTTTTATCACTTACTTTTTGTTGAACAAATATTTTGTGATTGAAAAATTTTAGTTTTAATTTTACTTGGGAAATGGTTTGAAATTCTTTTTGTAGTTCATTGCCACTATCTTGATTGCTTCGGCGAGTTTAACTGCAAATGCGAGGATCGAGATTGGAATCGGACGTGAGTAACTTTTACAATTTTGTAATTTTGTTACTACTAGCCAAATATTGGCGTAGTGACGCGTGTCTTTAAACAATTGTCTCAATATATTAACAAAAATTAACTGAAAGTCATTATGTCGTGCAATTTAACTGCAATAAGATTGGAGATACAAAAAGTTACAAGAATACACATAAGCGCAAAAACCAAACGAAATATTATTTAAAACAAAAATTGTAGTTGCTTTATTTATTTCTACAAAAAATGTTGACACAAACATAAATGATTAATATTTGTAAAATAAAGTAACAAAATAAGCTTACCATAAGATACAGTTACAAAATAGTTGCATTGTCAACTTAGTTTTGATTTTAACTTAAGCTATGTAACATTAAATTTAAACTAACTTAAAAAACAAAACTAACGCAAGCTACGATGTAGAAGATGTTCAGAAAATTTTTTTAAATGTCTGACTACAAGCAAAGTTTAGCTTAGTAAAAGCAAAAAATTCATTACTTTGCTAACAGATTGTAAAATTTAAATTAATTTATAGAGTCAACTCAAATCCAAATCATCAAAATAAGCCATTATTTCATGATTTGGCGGTGAAAACTTAATATCAGACAAAGAAAGACAAAGCTTGTTGGGCATAGCAACACTCCTAGATGGCTGGACTAAAACTTGCTGCTTTGTGATGTACATAGTGAACAGCAGCGAGAGTGCGTTTAACATTTTTTATTTTATTTAACAAACATTTCGAACATGGCTGCCCAACTTTTTACGTATTGTGGACCAAAATTTTTCTTCGAGTTTTTCGCGGGCTGCAATTGCTATAAAGGACAAATAGCAGCATTTTATTTTTTTATCACAAATGCCGAGAGCGTGGTCGAGTAGAGAAGACACGTATTAATAACTCAAGCAATTGAGACAGCTTCGGTTCAAAAACTACACTCGTTATTTTGTTGCGTCTTGAAAAAGAGTTAGGGTTTTTGTCAAACCCTAACCCTAACCCTTTTGGGCACTTTCCACCGTTTGACGGTTTTGACAAGCAGTTCTAAATTTCAGTCATATTTTTAAATAAAAATTAAAAAACAAATAAAAACTTTTAACTGGACAACAATATCTTGGCGTCTTCAAAGTTAGATCGAAGCAATCGCTTGACGGTTGCCTAAAGCAGGGTTTCCCAAACTGTGTGCGCGGCACATTGGTGTGCCGTGAAAAGGATTAAAGTGTGCCGCGAAATTTTCGTGTTTTGACAAAAAGCCATGGATAGAGTCTTGGTCCATTTTTTTTTAGAAAACACTTAAATTTAGAGACAAAAATCAAGAAATTGCAGCGAGATTCTGCAAGACAAGCTTTTTGCGGCCCACCAACTTTGGCTTGATTTAGAATTTGCCCCAAATTAAAACAAGGTTGGACACAGTGACGGATATTCAAAGTTAGGGGCCCGAGGCAAGGATTCCCAAAAATTGGTGTTCTCTAAAAAAAGGGGGTTTGATCTCGTATTTCCCTTCTTTTCCCAAAATCATGGTGATCTCCAAAAAAACATATACGGCAAAATGAAACTATATGCTGTATTTTCAAGGGAGGCCGAGGCAACTGCCTCATTCGCCTCACCCAATATCCACAACTGGTTGGACATCCCTGTTGTACCCTATATTAAAACAATTTCTGTAGGCACACCCTTTCATTAGGTGTTACTGTTATATATTAAATATAATTTTTGTATGTAATCTTGAAGAGTGTATTTAGTATTGTAAGTGTGCTGCAGCTTTCGTCTTCATAATGTAAGTGTGCTGCAGGAAAGTTCAGAGTTTATTAGTGTGCCGTAGTGAAAAAAATTTGAAAAGCACGGGCCTGAAGTATGACGCCTTCAAAGTTTTCCTGTCTTTGAAGAAAAAATATACAGATGAAGAAAATAATAAAATAAAATAGGTCTAACTGCTGTTTCCTGACACATTATGCACAGCAGATTTTCTTCATTTTAAATAAAAAAAAAAAAAAAATTTATCGACCTACAGTTGAAATAAAAGTAAGAAAGCTCTCTATCTGAATCAAAACAAAAAAATTAGTGTATCTCTCGAAAACCACCACAGCAAAATTTTTCAAATTAATTTCATTAAAAATTAAATCATCTAAAATAATAAAGCCGATTTTAGTTTAAAACCATCATCAGTCTTTAAAAATCACTAAAAATAAAGCATTCAAATTGCCGCGCTCAGGAGTCAGAACACCTCCTATATGAAAGGCTCTTCTCTCCGTTTCGTGGAAAGCTGCGAAAAACTTAAATTTAGACACCCATTTGTGCCTGCTGCATTAGAACTGCTGAACAACCTTGCCCAGTCAGGCATCAGTGTAGCACGATGGGCAAACGATTTTTCGAACCGATATTAGTCTATTTCGCTCAGAAACGCACAAATGGGTATGGCTTCTACGGCGACCTGTGGGTGTGGCGCAAAGAAGCATACAGCTGAGCACGTAATAACATCTTGTCCCACTTATCACCATCCAAATGGAGCCCGTGCTCTCTTAAACGTCAACAAGAACCTGGTGACCTGGCTGATGGAAACATGTCCGGGCAGCAATTTTCAATTTTGTACCCAAGGAATTGTATAATCTAAATATTTTCAATCTATAAAAAATCCAAATTTTTTTCTCTGGTCAAAAAATTCTCATTCAGCTCTTTACAGTTCAATCATATTTATTTTTTGGTACATTTGCAAATCATTCATATTTATTTTTTGGTACATTTGGAAACGCTATGTATGAAACAGATTGATTTGTTTATCATCAAAAAAGTCGCTAAAAAAAAAGCTTTGCCATGACAACTAACACGGAGTGCTTTTTTATCGCTCCAAGAGCTGAGTGATAGAATTTTTATGATAAGAAAAAAATTTTCGATTTTTGATCGGTTGAAAATATGTAGATTACGATTCCTTGGCTACAAAATTGAAAATTGCGTCCGGGCATTTAGTAGACCATCCAGCTCCCGTCCATATCCCCAAAACGAAAAAAGAGAAGAAGTCATAAAATGTTGCAAAATTTTTCTACCTTGCTTTTATAATTTGTGTCAAATTTAATTTTTGCTTAGGTTTGTCCAGCAGTTATTATTTCTATTTTTTGCTGTAACTTTTTGAAAATGTTTTTTAATATTTTCAAAGCTATTATTCATCAAACTACTTTAATCATTTCGCTTAATTATTATAATGATGGAATGTGAGAACAAAAGGCAAGTTAATAAAATTTAATTGGATTTTAATGAATTATTTTGATTTGAGACGTTTAACCCAACCAGTTCAAACCACATTTTACTTTTAGGCTTTAGAGCAGCGGTTCTCAACCTTTTTTGTTGCATGTCTTCCCTTGCTTGTTCTGAATTTTTTCATTCTCCCCCAAGCGTAGTGCATACTACTAGAATCATTAGAAAAACGGGAAAAGATAACGAATTTCTTAAACTTTCAAATTAATGCGATACTTGTCCTTGCTTATTTCAAAGCAGTCGAATACGGGGTGCAGTCTGAGAGAGTGCACATGTAAGTTATTTTTAATATCAGGTATATTTTTGTATTGCTTTTAATTTGCAGCAGTAAAAAAATCTTGACTTGCACAGATTGGTCAACACAAAATGTGTAAAAATGTTTAGAGTTTTTTTGTTGTTTTGGGTAAGACTGTTCAACAATCAAGAATTGCAGCAGACAGTTTTCTTGGTATACTTGCCATGCTGTAGAATAAAAATGATTAATGAGCTCTAAACGATGTCTGTTGATTCATCAATTAGAATTGCAAATAGACCAAAAGAAGCAATTTTAATGTGATCTACGACCTGGAATTTGATGTCATTAGACAAATCTTTGATTAATCTTAAGGTTTTGTTATTGGAAAGTGAAACCCCCGGTAATTAGATCAGTCGGACTTTTCCCCTTTGTTCTTGTATAAAGTAAAAATGACTGCATTGTGAAGATCTCTTGGTAGTTTTCCTGCTCCCAACAACAGACAAGGAGTTCGTGGAGCTTGTTGTGCAACGCTGGGCCTCCACTTTTCCAAAACTCAGGTGGAATTCCGTCAACTCCTGCTGCCTTGCCACTCTTCATCTGCTCTATGGCTTTAATAAGTTCTTCCATAGAAGGCAGTTCGTCCAGTTCCACTTTGACTGGTAGCTGGGGAATGCGGAGGAGCGCTGGGTCCTGGACAACTCGATCAGCGCTGAAGAGCTCCTGGAAGTGCTTAGACCAATTTTCGAAATGTTTTTTCAGCATTATCAACTATTTTTAGAACGATTTAGAATAAGGCTTGATTACTGTTTCTGTAATGGTGTGGGACTTTTTCTATTTTGCATTTTCAAGAACATGAAGCTTAAAAAATGAAGCTTAAAAGATGAACATGAAACACATGAAGCTTAAAAAATCTTGCAGTCTCTTCTAAAAATTGTCCTGAAGCATTCAGTCTCATCTTATTCAAAGCTTTGCTGTGTCCTTAAAAATAGGTTTTGTCTTTATCTTTGTCTTGCAATTAGACATTATTTAAACGCTGCTAAGTTTTGCTAGCCTCATTGAATCGTTACTTAGTAAATTACAGAGGTGGATACCTCGAGACACGTTTTTTGAAGTCTCGGCCTCGTAACCCCAAAGTCTCATCTCGGTCTCGGATTACTGTATCTCGAATCCAGGTCGAGACATTGCAGCGATATCGACAAAGCTTATAGGTGTTGTAAATACGTATGTCATGATTTTTAGTATAAATAGATTATTTGTACGTTTTTTAGTCATTCGAACGTTATGGTTCTTGTTAAATTTTTATTAATCACAGTAGAAAAGAATTATGGAAATCTTTATCAGGGTTACGGAGTCAAAAGATTTAAGATCTGACTCCGATTTCTAGAATTTCTAGGATGCCGACTCCATCTTCTAGAACATATTTTCCCAAACTGTGTGCCGTGAAAGGAATTAAAGGGTGCCGGGAAATTTTTGTGTTTTGACCGAAAGCCATAGAGTCTTGGTCTACAGATGACTTATGTGTTTAATGTAGTTTTAGTAGACCTATTGGTAAAAATTTTAAATATAGACTGCTTCAGTAAAAATGTAAAAGGAAAGAGGCTTATTTGCATAAAGTTGTTTGTTTTTTGGACGTAAACAACCAATTTTATCCAGTGGCTTGTTATTAAAAATAAGCAAAAAAAAGAATATAAGTGTAAGCAATGAGATTGCTATCAAACAGAATTGATTGCTAGCAACTAAAAAAGTCGTAAAGCAACAGCTGTGGCTCAGCAATGCATTTTCACTTCACTTTGTTAAAAGAACGTGCTAGATCAAAGTGAAGACAAAAAAGTTCTTACTTTACTTACACAACTTTTTGCAGAAAAAATAAAGTGGCTTTTTACTGCTAGTGTAAGTTTTAACTGACGATAAAAAATTATTCAAAATAAAAGAGCTTCTATTTGTACCTGCCAAATTCAAATAATTTAATGTAAGTGCTTTGTGGCTCACCAGTAGGCCGCGGCGCTATTCATTTTTAGATTTAGTAACAGAAGGACAATTATTAAAATTATGCATGAATTGCTCCTTGCAGCTAAAATACAAAGAAATGAACGGTCTTAGTCCCCTGATATTTGTGAACATATTTTACTGTCGTTCACAACGACTTATTTACAAAATCTAAATCTGCTTCTTCTTTTTTTCTGAGAAAACATTGGGATTAGAAACTGTGGAGCGGAAACTGAGGGGTGTTTGTCAGATATTCTACCCAGTATCAAAACAATTTTGTAGGCACACCCTTTTATTAGGTGTTGCTGTTATATATTAAATATAATTTCTGTATGTAAACTTGAAGAGTGTATTAAGTAGGCTTTCACCTTAATGAAGCAAGTCTGCCGCAGGCAAACTCAGAATTTATTAATGTGCCGTAGTGAAAAAAGTTTGAAAAGCGCTGTTCTAGAATTTCAAGGACTCCGACTCCTTGCACCGACTCTCCAATGAGGGCAATACCATTATGCAAAATACGATTTGCTTAAAATTAGGTTGATCATATTTTTAAAGTGATGAATCGGGACGTTCGTTGATAGAAAAAAATCGTCCCTGATTGGAATCTGTCTCGAATTTCTTGATTTTCGTCCCTAAAATGTAGTGTTCTCTAAAAAAATTGGACATCAGGAGTCGGAGTAGGATAGAATATTTCGACTCCGGGTTTTTGTACTCTTAAGAGTCCGACTCCAACTTCTTCTTAAAACCTCCAACTCTGCAACCTTGATCTTAATGCATGGCAATCAAAACGCCTGGACACCGTATAAGGTGCTCGAGAAATTATAAAGTTAAGATAAGAATAAACTGATCTATGAAAGCTTTTATAGGCGGGATTTATCATAAAGACGCTTGCACCCAGCATTATTTTCCGTATTCACATTCTTTTGCGATTAAATTTATATTAAATGTGCTATTTCCAAACCTTTTTTACAATATCAAATGATAGTTGTAAATGAGTATAGTGATATTAAAGATAGTAACTTTGAACCAATATGGAGTGATTTGGAATAAAACTACAGTAGTAGCAGCATGCTGCTAGTGCTAAAAAAGGGGATTGTATAGATTTATTAGGATGTTGGAAGTCGGTGAAAGCAAGGCTCAACTGGTTGGATGCCTAAAAGTATTGGTAGGTGCTTTGTTGAAGTGGAACACAGGCATCCAGTGACAATGTGCAAAGTGTCACACAGAACACTGTCTATAAAGCGAGTGTGATCGCTGCGAGACCAGACTTGTGCTCCATATTCAGCTGTTGAGTAGACCAGAGATAAAGCAGCTGCGCACAGTGGTTTAGCATCAGCACCCCATCCTGAGCCTGCAAGTTGCCTCAATAGTGTGACGCGCTAATATAGTTTTTTGTACAATGCTTCGAGATGGTGATGAAACATGAGCAATCTGTCTGGTTTTACCACGAAATAAGTAGAGTTGGAAAAAATGATAAAAGTCTGATGCTGTCCTAAACATTTAGCTTACGTTTGGCCTTTTTGTTGTTTAAATTAACGGCTACAGTCACCGTCTTAGTGTGACTAAGCTTCAGCTTCCAAGTCTAATGACACACTTAAAGTTCTCTCAAAGGTTCTTTCAGTTTTTAGAGGAGTGCAACAATGCTGCTTCTCCTGCGTCGGTAAACTTTCTGGTAATCGTGGAGTATAGATAGGTTGAAAAGAAAATGAGCCAAGAAAAATCCCTGAAAAACGCCGTTTTTTAAAAAGAAAATCTTGTTTGGCTTGCTGTCCCTGTTAGTAAGGGCAAACTTTGGTTTCGGACAAGCTCCATTATCATTCTGACTATCTGCTTACCCTGGAAGAAGTCTCAACAGCTTGCATGTAAGGCCATGGTCCCAGACAGAGTCCTGCCGATGTCAAATCGACATATTTGACAAAAAAAAATCCTCGATGTTGGTTTTCTGTCAATTGAATGACTTGATCCAAGATTGATTTTCTGTGTTAAAACCTAGCTTGCTTTTTAGGGAGCAATGGATCACTAATTGATTTGATGCGGATGTAGATAAGCTTCTCGAGGATCTTATAGAAAACACAGAGCAGAGCAGAGATAACCCTTTGGGCTCCCCACGATCTTCATCGGTTTTGTGATTGCAACTACAAGCTTTCTTATCCAGATCTTGGAAATTTTGAGTCGGTGCGAACAGGAAAAAAGAAACTCACGTAACTGGGACTTCAAAGCAGCTCCAGCATGGACATTTTTAATACTAATTACATAATGATTTTAATATTTCATATTTCGTATTTCAGTTAGATTCCTAATTAGTCATCAATTTTAAATTTATATTTTAACTCGTCATTTGGTCATGGCACATAAAATTAAAAAGAGAAAATTTTATATAGGCCTGCGTGTAATTTTGCGGCCCGCTGAATGTATGTACTTTAATTGATGATTTGGCCCATTACCAAAAAAGATTGGACATCACTGTTTTATGACATTATAATAAGTTGCGTGTGTAAGCATTAAGCAATTGACACAATCACGGTTCTAATCCTACTCGCTTGATTCTGTTGTGTCCTTGTGGAAAGATACTTTACGGCACTTTGTTGCTTTAAATTTTACTTGCTTTACACAATAAAAATTAAAAATATATATATCAAGCTATAGGAAAAATGGCACTATAAACTACCATCTGTTTCATAGTGCATTACGCACGCCGAACCTGAGCTCACTGCCCGATCATGGTTTTGAGTTTTAAACTCTCATCCGGAACAGTCTGCTTTCCCAGGCTTTGCCACTTCTATCAGTGTAGCAACGCATCTGAAAGAAGCTTATAAATCCTAGATTTTTCTCTTTATACATAGCCAGTTCTGCACAAAACCTGGCTAAGTAGACTGTCCCTGATAAGAGTTTTAAACTCAAAACCATGGTCGGGCAGTGACCTTGGGTT
Organism: Diplosoma virens; assembly: GCA_963680785.1. NCBI lineage: Eukaryota > Metazoa > Chordata > Ascidiacea > Aplousobranchia > Didemnidae > Diplosoma > Diplosoma virens. The sequence goes on along the minus strand of OY796886.1, from coordinate 43,761,846 downwards.
TGGCATGCGTGATGCACAATGCAACAGATGGCATTTTTTGTGCTGTCTGTCCACAACTAGATATATTTTCTAGCATCTGGTCATCGGCGTGCGTGATGCACAATGCCGCTTTTTTCAGTGCAGTAATGCACTTGGTAGAAGCCCACAACTCTTTAAAATAAATAATAAAAGATTTAAGCATCTAAATGTTTAAAGCGTCAGTCAAGATGCTATTTATGAGGCAAGCAAGTGCGCTGCAAAGTGCTCAGCTGTCGAGTAGACCGAATACAGGGCAACAGCGTAACGTGGGAAGATTTTTTTCAAAAATGCCACAAGGTTGTGACGAAACGAGATGATTTACTGATTCTGGTGTTGATGCCTTCTAAAAGTCAAACACCTTTTGGAAAAGAAGTCGAGTTGACTTGCAGTCAACAACCTCATATCTCCCGTTTCTAAACAACAAGCAAATCGTCGTCGTCGTTTGAACGGTATCCACTTCAGGTCAGACACAAACAGGACTGGGGCCGAGGGTTTATCCTTTTACTACCCCAGACTGCTAAACTGCCTGAATCAGATGCTGGCGGTGGTGTTATTAAGCCAGCATCGAGTTTCGTCATCCACAATGTATAGGGCACGCTGTTAGAACATGGTCTGCGGTTTGTCCAGAGGAGTCACACTCACAATTCGGTGAAAGAGCGAGACCCCATTTGTGCATGGACGAATGGAATCGCCCAACATCAGTCTTGTACCGATAAACAAGCAAAGTGTTGTACCGACGAAGAGAGTGTTGTGACCAATCTTCTTCTTCTGCTTCTTCTTCTTCTTCTTTTGACCTTTCCATTTAATTAGAAGTTTCAACAGCGTATCATGTTTCTCCACAGCCTTCTGTTTTGAATGTTCTTCTTCCTCGCACCAAGTTCCCTCATATCCTTCTTCACTACATCCAGAAATATTTTCTTCGGCCTCCCTCTTTTCCTCTTTCCATTTCTATCTCTAACTCCATTTCCATCATCTTTCTTCCTACATACTGCTGGTCTCTCTTCATGACATGTCCGTACCACCTCAACCTGTCCTCCCTCATCTTCATTCCTAACCGTTCTACCTTAATTGTACCCCTGATGTATTCATTTCTAATCTTATCTTTTTTTTGTCACTTCCATAGCAAACCTCAACATTTTCACCTGTACAACTTCCATCTCTTCTACTTGTTTCTTTGTAACCGCGACAGTTTCAAGTCCATACAACATTGCTTGTCTCACCACTAAACTGTTCACTTTTCCTTTTACTCTAGCTGGTAACCTCATGTTACAGATTACTCCTGATACTTTTTTTCCGTCTGTTTCATCCTGCCTGCACACTCTTCTTGACCTCTCTCTCACAAATACTACTTTCTTGCACCGTTGATCACAAATACTTAAATTCCATTACTCTTGGCACCTTTGTGTCCTCCATCTTCACTGTTTCATCGTCATTTCCTCTATTTACGCACAGATATTCGATCTTTTTTGACCTGCTTACTTTTATCCCTGTTCTTTCCAACGCATACCTCCAGCATTCTAGTCTCCGCTCCACTTCTTCCCTGGTCTCTTCACGAATCACAATATCATCAACAAACAGCATTTTCTCGGTGATAATGTCCTTACTTTGTCCGTTAGCCTATCCACAATCACAGCAAACAGGAACGGACTTAACGTTGATCCCTGGTGCAGTCCGACCTTGACCTTGAAAATTTCTGTAGTTTCTACTGCACGCCTGACCACTGTTTTGCTTTCCTTGTACATATCCTGTACAAATCGCACATACTTTTCTGCCATTCCTGATTTTCTCATACAGTACCACAGCTCTTCTCTTGGAACTCTGTCGTAAGCTTTCTCTAGGTCTACAAATACACAACGTAGCTCTCTTTAACCTTCTCTGTACTTTTCCATCAACGTTATTAAGGAAAACATGGCATCGGTAGTTCCCTTTCCTGGTATAAATCCATTTTGCTGTTTACTAATCTCTACACTATCCTTTAGCCTGGCTTCAATTATTCTTTCCCATATCTTCGTTGTATGGCTCATCAACTTTATACCTCTGTAGTTTCCACGGCGCTGTGCATCCCCTTGTTTTATAGATTGAGATAAGCACAATTCTTCTCCATTCTTCTGGCATCCGTTCACCCACTAATAGTTTGTTAAGCAGTCTGGTTCAAAACTCTATCCCCGTTTCTCCCATGCACTTATAAACTTTTATTGGCAACTCGTCTAGCCCAGCCGTTTTAACTTGTTTCACCCTTCTCAGTGCATTCTTCAACTCTTCTCTACTGACACAATTTACCTCCTTGTTAACCAATTCTGCTTCCTCTGTCTTAGGCTCTCGGTCATTTTCCTCGTTCATCAGATTCTCAAAGTAATCCTTCCATCTCTTTAAAATTGTCTCCGAACTTATTATCACATAACCGTTTTCATCCTTTATAATCCTCACGTCCTGTACATTTTTCCCTGCTCTGTTTCTCTGCCTTGTCAATCTGTACAACTCCTTTTCACCTTCTTTTGTTTCCAATCTAGCATACAAATCTTCATACGCACGTTCCTTTGCCATCGCAACTGCTTTCTTTGCTTTACTTATCTTTTATTTGTAGATCTTTTTAGTATTTTCATCTCTTATTTTGTCCCATGCTTTCTTTGCTCTTTATTTTCTTTTATGCTCTCCTGAACTTTCTCATTCCATCACCATGTCTCCCTATCTCCATTTCATTTCCTAAATATCACTCCAGCACAGTTTCAGCTGTTTTTCTTAGCATTTCTGCTGTTTTGTGCCAGTCATCAGGTAACCCATCCTCGCCTCCCAAAATCCTGGTCACCTCTTGTCTAAACGCTTCTTGACAGCTTGTCTCCTTCAGTTTGCACCATCGTATCTTTGGCTTTACTTTCTCTGCTTTTTTCTTTTTCACCATGAGACCCATTTTGCATACCACCATACGGTGCTGCTTTGCGACACACTCATTCAATATTACCTTACAATCGCACGTTTTCTTCAGGTCCCTCCTTCTGCACATTACATAATCTACTTGGGTACTTTTTCTGCGATATTTATACGTCACCCTGTGTTCGTCTTTCTTTTTGAAATAAGTTTTGAGAACCGCCAAATCCATACTCCATCCACAACCATCGATTCTTCCTTATTTCTTGTTCCAGCAACGTACCTCCTCATTATTTCCTCATCCCCTATGTTTCCTTTGCCCACATGCTCATTTAGATCCGCACCTAGCACTATTATCTTCTGTTTTGATACACTTCTTTCAACCCATTCAGGTTTTGCCAAAGATCATTTTTGTCCTCCATGCAGTTGCCAACCTGTGGACAATACGCGCTTACTATATTTAAAATAGACCAGTGGTGGCCGAACCTATATTATGTTTGAGCCGCATATCATAAAACCAAACTTTTAAAAAGCCGCAACACAAAAATCTAAATTATGAATTTATTTACTCATATAAAAAAGTAAACGATTAATATTTATTAATGCGTAGTGATACTATGAGTCTGCATTTGGGCTGCAAGTTGTTTAAAATTTGGTTGGTAAGACGTTATGGGTGTTCGGAGTAGTTCTTTCAAGTCTTGATTTGTCAGAGTGACTCGATGTTTTGACTTTACAAACTGTATCACAGAATAAAATGATTCACAGCAGTATGTTGTGCTGAGGACAGAAATCATCCGGATGCTTGTTTTCTTTAAGTGCGGATGTTTAGCTTCTGATATTTGTTTCCAGAACTCAATTTAGTCAGGGGTGTATGGGTCATTTTTAAAGCGAGATCTTCCTGCAGCACCAATAGTTCCATTTCCACTGCAGGTATTTCAGACACCAATGATTCGGAAATCGGACACACACTGGTGACCACATCAGTTTCGAACGGATTTTCGAGAAAAGAAAAGCAAGGGTTTAGCTTTTGCAAATCAATAATCCTAGTCTGGAAATTATAAAGCAGTTCTTGCAATTTGCTTTTGTATTCTTAAAATTTTTTGTCATTTATTTTGACATAAGGAAATGCATTTATTCTCGTCAGGTTAAGATGAAATGTTTTGAACAATAAATCCCTTTTAAAAATTTTTAAGCTTACTTTTGAAAACTAAACATTTTTTCGAAAAGGTTTGAAACAAGATGATCTTTGCTTTAAAATGCAAAGTTTAAAATTTCTAAATGGTTCATTATACCAGTAAAAAACATGAGATCTTGCAACCACTCCCTAAGCTTGTTTCTCCGTAAGTCCAATTGTGTGGGTAATTAATGGCAAAGTTTTTGTGTTTTGCTTCATATTGATGTTTCAATTTGCTGATTTTTTAATGATTGAACGAAGCACGACAGATAAGACATACAGTTTTACCTCCAATATCAGTAAATTGAAACTCTTTTTTCCTATTCTAATTTAAAAGTTCTATTTTCTTTTTATTACTTTCTCTTTTTGCTATTTTCCGATAATATTTGCGCAACAAAATTCTCAATTAATAAACACTCAACTTAATGCAGTAAAAAAAAATTATGATTCTGGATGAAAGGTAATTTTTAAAATCGACTTGTAAATAATAGCAATTAAAAGCCAAAATTTTATCATTTATACAAGCAAAATTTTATTTAGAAAAAAGCTGAACGTTTTCGACCTTTCAAAAGTCTTCATCAAAGCCAAAAAAAGATAACACAATTTATGATGACAATTAGATACAATTAAACTGCAATATATACAACAGTTTTCTCAAGTTTATGCTCACACTAATATTAATAATTTAATTTAAAAGCAATGACAATTCAGTAATTATTATAACATAACGCCATATTTCAAAAGAAACTTTGCTAATATAAACGATAAAATGTTGGCCTTTGACTGCTATTAATTACAAAAGAAAAATTAATATAATTTTTCAAAAAGTTCAAAGAGCCGCAAGCAAGAGTCCGAAGGGCCACAGTTTGGCCAGCCTTGGTATAAACCCTTTTACCTACAGTTTTATGACCATTAGTCTTTCTGACACCTTTTTCACCTCCAAAACACTTTTAACCAGTTCCTCCCTTACCGCTATCCCTATCCCTATTCCATTTCTTCTTCCATCAGCTCCATTGTAGAATAGTTCGCAGCCACCACCAACGTTCCTTGCTTTACTCTCTTTCCACTTTGTTTCCTGTACGCACAGTATATCTAAATTCCTTCGCTTCATCATGTCTGCCAGTTTTCTCCCCTTCCAATCATTGTTCCATCATTTAAAGTACCAACCCTTATGAGTGTTTCCACATTTCCCGCTGTCTCTTCATTCGCCTTCTTCCTCTCTTTCTCCTCTTGTTTTCACTGAGCCCATCTGAGCCCATCACTGAGCCAAACCAGTGTCCCCGATGGCTGTGTAGTTGTGACTTATGAGATTATTTTAACATACTCCATGCTTTTCGACGAGAGTGTAAAAGTAGTTGTTCGGATCGAAACCATCGATCTCTGAATTTTTCATTAAGTCGGGTGAATAAAGCCATAGCTCCCAAAATCGAGTCGTGTTTTACTGCAGTAAAGTTCTATAAAACGTTTCACACTCTGCATATCATAAGGTTGTTTTGGTGACCGCGTGAAATAGTTTTTTGGCTGCTTTCTGATGGCGTTAAAAAAAGTCCTTCCACATCAGTTGAATTCAGCAGCAAGTCTTTTCGAATTTTTTGTTAAAGCGATGTAGTCATTCACTTGGCACTGCAAAAACTCTATCATTTAACTGGCGTGCCTTGCACTGGCAAAGCAAAATTTGTTAACGGAAGCCTAAACATTGCTGTCCGATAGAAATTTTTTTGTTTGTTTTTTTGATTTAGAGAAATATGACTGAAATTTAGAACTGCTTACCAAGACCGTCAAGCAAGGGAAGTGCCATAAAAGTGTCTTTTCCAAGGACATAACAGAATGGCTCGAGTAGGTTTTGAACCAATATTATCTCGATCACAATCACGGAGCTTTAATGCGCTTTAAGCACTTGACAATTAGGCCTTCATGGTTGTGAAATCGGAATTGCTGGAGTCCCACGTTTAGAGATGAAGTCAAAGTCGTTTTTTCAGATGTGTTAGAGTAAAAGTTTGAATCGTAAAATTTTAGAGAGCTGGAGTTTCGGAGTCGAAAAAAGATTTTCTTTATATACGGAAAACAGAAGAAAAATTTTTGAATCCACAATACTGGTTATAAATTAAGTCGCACTTTGTAACCAGGGAGGATGCAGCAAACCGAAAGCGAGACCACCTTATCCAAGGTTTCCCAAACTTTTAGTTCATCGGTACCCTTTGGACACTGTAGCAGGTTTGAATGTACCCCCAAAATTTTGTGACGTTTCTTTAAAAAAAAAGGCTTTCAGTTAGAATCAGCCATTAATTTTCCCCCAATTTATGCCCAAAATCAAGGTGATCTCTGAAAAAAAAAAGGTCTTTACTTTAAATCAGATACAAATTTTCCCAATTTATGCCGAAAATCAAGGTGATCTCTAAAAAAAAGAAAAGTCTTCCCTTTTAAGCAGCCACAAATTTTTTCCATTCAAACCCAAAATCATGGTGATTTATAAAAAAAGTCTTCCCTCTTAATTGTCCTGTTTGACGTAATTGCAATCAATCGGATTCGAAAATTCTAGACAGTTGAGTCTATTATTTCTTCCGGACACGGAATTTAACTTAAATAAGGACATTCTCTCACATAATAATGTACCCCTTGAGAAGCCTAAATGTACCCCTAGGGGTGTATTACATGTACCCCAGTTTAGGAACCCCTGACCTTATTTAATGAATTAGCTTTCCATAATACCTTTTCTTGTCAGTTTAAAATAGATTAAAATCAGAAAATTTTTATTCTTACTCTGGTTACACTCAACCGCTGACCAAAGCACTTTTTTGTGTTAAGTTAAGGCATTTTATAAGTATTGAAAATGATAAACGATTACAAGCGATTGCTTACAACAAGTGACCACAATTCTTAAAGAATCTCGACATTTTAGGGAGGGCTAAATTCAAACAAAGGCTTTCTTTTTATTCGTCACTCGACTTTCAAAACTAAAAAGGTATTAAGCACATTTTGACGTATTTTTCGAATAAAAATCTTTTTTTAATCTTTAGTTAAATTTTTAAAAACAATTTTTAAACCAAAATTTAAGTTTAATTTTGCAAACAAAAATTCTCATTTGGTGGTCAATATAAAAGAAAATCGTTTTTAGTTTGCACTTCAAATTAAAGTCGAAAAGGTGACTTATCCAAGTACTCGCCGTATTTTTGCTTGCTTATTTTTGAATCATTCAAATGATAAGCGTGACTATAGCTTCCAGAAATTAACGAAAAATTGGAGTTGGGGTGAGCAAAGAAAAATACGAGTCCCATACCAGCTCGTGTACATCTAAAAATGCGACTTCGGCTTCAGCATATTTAAAAAACTACTTCGGTTCCGACTCCAACCAAAGACATATCACTCCGACTTCGGACTCTGACTTCACAACCCTGGCTTAAACCAAAACAACTTATGTAAAGTCTCGTGTCTTGTCTCGGTGTCGATACTCCAAAGTCTCGTCTCGTCCCGGTCTCGCTACCCCAAAGTCTCGCCTCGGTCTAAAAGCAACGTGTCTCGACTCCACCTCTGGTACATTATTACAAAGTAAACACTATGGTCTTTCTTAATTGCTAAACACAATAGAATTAAAACCATACTGCATATAAGATTCTTCAAATTTTTGCTTTTTAGTACTTATCTCAAACAATAGATAAATTGGCTAAACAGTGACCACTAGAACCTGAAATTTTAAGCATAAAGTTACCTCTATTGATGTACAGCAATAAATTTAAGCCAACAGACTGAAACATCTTTCTCTCTCCGCCAAATACTTATATTAATCAACTATAAATCATTACTCTTTCACTGGGACTGCTCAGTTTTCTGCCCAAGATTCTCAAATTACTCCATTTTTGCGCATACATAGGAATTTGAAGATAGAATTATTACATAATAAATAAAGTATAAAAGTTTGCCCTCGGGGTGTCTATGTGTTACTGTTACGTAAGTAGCATATCAGAAAGCAGTCGTCCAAGAATTTTTCGTACATTATTTGTAACTTCATGCAGAAATTTGTGTATTTTTTTTTGAAGAACAAAACCTCTCTTCATACTTTTCCCTTCTCACATGCGATGGCTTTCAAAAGGAAAAATAAAAGAGTTTCAAATTTGGAATTAATTTCTTTGCATAAATCAGCAAATAGCATGAGTTGAGTGAATTCTCCTTGATGAGATTCACTGCCGTAATCACTTCGTTCAGGACACTTTTCAATTCATCAGACATGATTTTCACCATCAGTGCTTGACGATGAATAGTGCAGTATGTACCAGTCGCATCTGGGGACTTTTCCTTCACCAAGGTCTGAAAACCAGAACGGCAACCAAGCATCGCTAGAGCACCGTCGGTGCACACGCCAATAACGTGTTCCCACCTGATACTATGCGCCTCAAAAAATCTGTCCATTTGTCGAATATTTTCCTTGCGGTTGTTTTGGTGCTGAGGGTTTCGCAAAACAAAAATTCGTCTTCCAGATTCCTATTATATACATAACGTACAAAGAAGCGAAGTTGGGCTAAGTTTGCTACATTCGTCGTTTTGTCAAACTGGATCGCAAAAAAGTAAAACAATGAATTTTGAATCTTCGAGACTACCTGCGACAGAATGCTATCAGACAGCTCAGTTATTCGCCTGCTAATAGTATTATTTGACAAAAGACGTGTTTTAGCTTCTAAAGTTCAGAACTTCCCAGCACATTTGATATAAAATCTTTGCAACAAGGCAATATTAACTGTTCTCCAATGCGTGGGGTTTTTTAGCGGCAACTATTTTTTGTAAAACCTCATATGAGGCTTTCAAACCACTCGTAGTGTCTTTCATTCCTGATTGATCATGTCTGGACTTAATCAACGTTTCAGCTTTTTGTTTGAAGAAATCTACATCCTTGATTAATAAATTAAGGCAGTGTTTCTCAAGCTTTTCCGTTTGCGGCATATTTTTGAAATTCCTCAAACATCGCGGCACTTTTAAACTATTTTTATTAAATTTTGTTCCCAAAATCAGGTGATCTTCAAAAAAAAAGGTCTTCACTCATAATTGGGCTCAGATTTCTAGTTTTTGTAACTAAAATTGGTTGTTTTCTAAAACTACCGTTGATCTGGCCGCGGCACATAATTGTTATCTTCCAAAGTCGCGGCGCACTTGAGCTAGGATTCTTGATTTTCGCCCCCAAAATTATATGATCTCTAAAAAAAAAGGTCTTCACCAATTTTTATGTACCGAATTCCTGCTTTTCATCTAAAAATTCAGGTTTTTCCTATACAAAAAAAAAAAAAAAAGGAAAAATGCTTTCACCACAACTTTCCGCTCTGATTTCCTCCTTTTCGCGCCAACATTAAGCTGTTCTCTAAAAAAAAAGATCTTCAACTAAATTCACGTTCGCTCTTGTCAATTTTCTTCCCAAAATTAGTTGTCTCTAAATAAAAACGGTCTTTGCTCCGAATCTTACTTATTTCATGTGCAAAATCCGCAAAATTCGACGTCCCAAGATATTTTTTTTCCGAAATTTTTCGCGGCACACCTTCTCCATAAGCTTTTATCACTGAAAAACCAAATTTTAAATATGAATCGTCATATCTTATCTTCTTTTTTGGAGGCATGGTGATAGCAAAATATTAACTTACAAATTTTTAAAGTATAAAGTTATAAAACGCAAAAATTTTATAGTTAATTAAAATCATAACTGCAAGTTAGGCTGCAGTAAAGCTTAGACCTGGCCAAATCTGTAATGACTAACTTTCAGGTTAAACTGTTCCTATCAGAAACAGTTTAGTAAGCACGTCAGAACAAATTCCGAGCTACTATATGTCGGTAGGCTATAGTCTTAGATAACTAGGCCTAAGTGATTTAAACAAAAACCCTTTTCAAGGAAGAGGCTAGCTGTATGTTTTTATACGTTTTTTTTAACTTGGTTTGTCTTACTTAATTTAATTTGCTGCTATTCATCCAAAAATGCATTCTTGCTCTAACTAGCACTCAAATTTTTGTTTTTTGTGAACATTAAACTCTTTGGCGTGATTGAGAAAAGAATTACGTAATAATTGACAAATCGTACAATGCCCCATTGTGCATTGATAAGATTTTTAATAACAGATTTAGTGAGCAGCACCAATTTATTGATCAAGCTAAGTTTCTTACCTTGATTTATGCTGCCATTTGACATGTGCAGCATAAAACTCCACAACCTCTTTGCGGTCCCGCTGAAACCGCTTCGCGGACCCCTAAAGGACCGCGGTCCCCACTTTGAGAACCACTGGTCTAAACCAATTTTATCCAGCATAGTTCATCTGTTACTGATATGCTGCTCTAAATTGTCTACAATTACCTGCTATACTGACATCAGCACCTTCAACACTTCAGCATCAAGACATTGTGCAGATGTCAGTGATAAAGGTCTCGAGACTGCTTTTGGTCTCGGTACCGATTTTTGTCTGGTCTTGCGCTCCTCTTGGTCTTTACCTTGTTCTGATGGCTCGGTCTTGTTCCTGGTCTCGTGTTTTTTAAATTTGTCTTGAGATGATATTTTTTGATATTTTTATTACTTGATGTTATTGTTACGAATTTTGCAATTTGCTTAAGACTGACACTCAATCGACCAGCTTTGCTACAATTTGAAGTAATAAAAAGTTAAGAATCGAACCTCTTAATTTTCCACCTTTCTCACGTTTATTTCAACGATTGTGAAAACGCTGTAAAATTATTGTGATCTGGGCCATCTGTAACAAGCTAATTCGATTGCAAAAAAACTTTATTTTAATTTTTTCTTTCGGCCAACAAACAAGTCTGGTAATGCTTTGAATGTTCCTACTCACACTCTTACTGTTAAAACATTCATACTAAATTAATCCGATTTCAAGAAATTAAGTAATTCGATTACGAAAATATTTTTTTAAAGCTAGCTTTTATTGGTTGATAAACTAGTTTTAACAAAAAAACAAATGAAATAATACAAAAAAACTAGATCTACAGCAGCAAGATAGATTATACCAGGGCTTCTCAAACTTCTTTGTTCTACGACCGCATTTTAAAAAATAAATTTTTGTGCGACCCCTATATATGTAAGCTAATTTTACGTTAATTTTTCCTGTGGAAAACCACGCGTGTGCATGAAAAAGCATGTACAGCATCAGTGGTGGATATTCCAATTTAGGGGCCCGAGGCAAGAATTTTCAAAAAATTTATGTTACCTGAGAAAAAAAGAGGTCTGATCTGGGCTTGCATATTTTCTCTCAAAATCAGGGTGTTCTCTAAAAAAAAAAAAAGGTCTTCACTTTCATTTGCTCTCAGTTTTCCCTATTTTCGTCCCAAAATCAGGGTGTTCTCTAAAAAAAAAAGGTCTTCACTTCCATTTGCTCTCAGTTTTCCCTATTTTCGTCCCAAAATCAGCGTTTTCTCTAAATAAAAAAAAGGTCTTCACTTCGAATTGATCTCCTTTTTCCGTATTTTTCTCACAAAATCATGGTAATCTCTAAAAAAAAGGTCTTCACTCAGAATCGAACTGCGATTTATCTATTTTCGTCGCCAACTTCAGGTGTCCTCTCAAAATGCCAATTTCTTTCGCAATCCCAAAATTATTTTAGGCAACCCCATTTGGGGTCGCGACCCATAGTTTGAAAAACCCTGGATTATACAATATAATTTTAATTTAGCCTAAATGAAGCAGTAGCCAGAGAAAGCGAAACATAGATTTTTAAATATTGTCTGTTTCAGTTAGTCTACAAATACATTAAAATTTAGCATCTGCCAAAAGTTGCTTTCAAAAGAAATTAAAATGCTTGTTTCGAACCTTGATTTGAATGTATGACGTCATAAACAATATGTTTTTATTATAGTTGTTAAAAACTTTAACGTTAAACTGGAAGCTAAAATTTTCTAGATAAATATCCGATTTCAAAATTTTTTCAAGTAAATTGAGTTTTAGAATATAATAATAATAACGCTATGTTGACGATAAAGTGGCTAAAATTTCATTTATTAAAATTTCATTTAAAGTGGTCTTCAAAAAAAGTTCTTTGGATAAATTTTTGGAAAATTTTTGGAATTTGAATTTGGAATAATTTTTGGAAAACACCAATTTTTGCGTATCCTGATTGGGATTCTGCCTCAGGCCCCTAATTTTGAATATCCATCACTGGGTGTACAGCTATGATAGCAGCTAATGCTCAGAACATGGTTCGCGACAAATCTGAATAAAATTTTGATTACGAATTCTTTTTCGTCTTAATAAGTATCAATATGGTAGGTTTGCAGTTATGTAAAGTGATGAAATTTTGGAATCGCAACAATTAGATTACATCAAGGGTGTCCAACTTTTTACACGGCGGAAACCACATCTTTTTTCTACTAGTATACCCTGGTTGCTATCGGTATAACAATCAAAAGAATGACGCTTTTTTTCGCTTTAATTTTAACAATTATTTTGAATTATCTTTATTGTGAAGTTGAACACGAACCAAAAAACGTAATTATCTTGATCTTACGTGTTTTTTTTCCCAAATAAAGCGAACAAGTTTTTGTTGTAACAAAATTTATGTTTACGGTAATTTGAACCTCATATTTCTACGTTTATTAATTATGGCCAGCGATTAATTATAAAAATAAATAGGTGGCCCTCTGAGTTTGCCCGACCCTGGTCTAGTATGTTTAAAAGTTGTGATCTATGAATCTATAGACCTATGCACGAAAAAGAAGGTTGCGGGTTAAACACTCAATGAAGAGAGATGATCAGAGGTTCATAACAGCACTAAGAAACTTTAAAAATTGTTAAAATAAATGAAGATTTTTTTTCAATCAAAAGAGATTTAAGGCTTGAAAAAATGTGAAGATCAACAAAAAAGTCTTCACTTTTTTTTACATTCGTCGTTAGCGTGGATGAGTGGTTAAGAGCGTCGTGATTCAAAACCTAATCGCGACGTTCTGTTTTGTACTTGGGAAAAACAGTTTTTTTCTTGACCTCTATTTATTTCCCCTGACTTGTAGGAAAGCGTCGGAGGCGCTATTTACAGGGCAAACATAACCCCGACCTTATACTCAAAATTTATTTTTTAGTTTTTTATCTGGAGATATGACTAAAACTTAAAGGTGCTTGCAGAGACCGTCAAACAAAAGAAAGCGCCTCAAACTATCATTTTTAAGACACAACAGAATGGCGCAAGTAGGTTTTGAACCGACTCTGTCCATCACGTTCGCCATCAATTGGACTGTTTCTTAAACACTCGGCCACGCTGCCGACTATTTTGTTTAAATGTTTCTGAATTTGCCATATCAAGAAACGCCTATCACATAATGCCATAGAAACATATGAGCAGCAATGTAAACTCATATTTACCAGCAGCTCTTACTCGTTATAAGCTAAAACAGTAATTGATTTGTGCTACACACGTGAATTATACGTGGCCATTAAGCTTAATCGCGTGCGGACTAGTGTTGAGCGATTCCATTTGTCCATGCGCAGATGGGGTCTTGCTCCTTCACCAAATTGCAAGTGCAGCGCCAATGAACAAACGGCAGACTACACTTTAACAGCGTGCCTCATACGTCGGGAACAGCATGGAGCACGAAGTCTAACGGTTTTGAATGAAGAAACTGAATGTTGGCACAACACCATCATTGCAAGCATCTAATCTGGGCAGTACAGCAGCCTGGTATAGTAAAAGCATGTATAGTAAAAGCCTGGTATAGTAAAACCTGGTATGGCAGTACAGCAGCCTGGTAGTGACGGAAAGACAGGTGGGAAAAATGGAAGTTGCAGAGTTGAAAATAATGAGATGGGCAATGGGAGTGACAAGAAAGGACAAGATAAGAAACGAATACGTGAGAGAGACTGCGAAAATTGCAAAACTGGGAAATAAACTTCGAAATGCAAGGCTACGTTGGTATGGATACGTAAAAAAGAGAGAAGAAGACTACGTGGGGAAAAGGGATGATGGAGATGGCGGTGCCAGGCAGAAGGAAAAGAGGAAGGCCAAGGAGAAGGTGGATAGATTTGGTGAGAGAAGACATGGAAAGGGTTAGAGCTAGGGAAGGAGACAAAGTAGATCGAGTGAAATGGAGAATTCTGTCGCGCTCTGTGACCCCGAGTAGAGAGAAGCCAAAAGAAGAAGAAGTTTAATAAATTAAAACTAAAATTTAATTTTTGCTTAATATAAATTACTAAATTTATTAATGAATTTATTACTAAATTTATTACTAAATTACTAAATATAAATTATTGATAATTACTAAAAATTAAATTTTTTTGCTCAAATATACGTAGCTGAAGACCCAAAAAGGTGATTAAAAACCATAAAGTTTGAACCGAGACCATGTTAATCACAATCCCAGCGCCCTTAACACTCGACCATGAAAAAGCAATGTTACGATCGGGGGTGCCAGAACCCGAAGCGGGGAAACAATTGTCCTCTTATCAGTATTTTTTTAAAACACAGTAAACCGGGGAGAAGGTCCTTAGAAATTCGCCCAGCAGAAGCATTGAGTTAAATTCGTTTCTATGGTCATATAATCTCGATCAAAATTAAATCAAACAAATTTATAAATTTCGATTTAAACCAAAAGTGACCAAACGTTTTTTTCTAAAGAGCCACGTAGCAAATATCAGTGACAAATTTAATGTAGAGGACAGCATTATAAAAACTCACTTTTTTTGTTGAAAAGCACCCCCAAAAAACACTAATTTTAGCGCATTTGATAGAATTTTTGCCACAAAAATCTCCTCAAAACAAAAAAAATTCTTCACTTGAATTACAAATTAAAAATCTTCTTTAATGCAAATTGAAAACCAATAAAAAAATTTCACTTACGACAGCGACGTTTAATTTTTTTTGAACCGAAACCATTTTGGCTTATCAAAAATATTCGCGAGCCAATTGAATAAAACATTGCGGCTAAATTTTACGAATGAAGAACTTTTTTTGTTTTAAGAATTTTCTACTAAATATTTTTTCCATTACGATAAATTTTACGTTTGCTGTGGTTTCTTTTTAATTGTTTTTCGCTAGCTAAAAATTTTTCAGGCGCCCTTAATTACAAAAAAGACTACTTACCTGCTGACCATAATGTAAATAACAAAAAGAATGCTGTCAATTATGACTATACCCAATATTTTGTTATGCTTGATAATCCAAGCTTAAACATAGAATTATTTTATTTTATCTCTCTTTATTTATATATATATCCTCCTGACTCGCAGGAAAGCGACGGAGGCGCTAATACATAGGGTAGGCAATTACCCCGACCTGCTTCCGGAGGTGCCAAGATGTTGCTGTCCGCTTGTAATTAATAGAGATATGACTTAATTTAGAACTGCTTGCCAAGACCACCAAGCAGGGGAAAGTGCCGAAGTATCTTTCCCAACGAGACAACAGAATGGCGCGAGTGGGTTTTGAACCGAGACCATGTTGATCATAAGCACGGCGCCTTAATCACTCGACCACGCTGCCGACAGCAAGTTCAGCAAAGTTGCTAAGATAAGTTGAGCAACTACTTTTAATATTTTGTTGCGGGCTTTGAAGCCTTAATTTCAAATTACAATAAAAAAACCAACGTTTTGAGCAACTAATTTTAATATTTTGTTGCGAGCTTTGAAGCCTTGATTTCAAATTACAAAAAAAAAACGAACGTTTTGCTCTAACTCAAGTCCTCATTGGGTTAGAAACGTTAACTTCAACTGCAGTCATTTTTTTTAATTTTAAATCTCAAAGCATACACACATGATTATTTTTAATAACACAAAATATACTCGAAACTAGCTTGTCTAATTTCAAATTAAAGCGACTAAATTCCTAAATTGAATAAATTAAATTATAGAATTATTATGATGTCATACAAGAAAATATTTTGGTGATAATACGTAATATGTGTGAATCGGGTTTCTCAACAAAAATTACAATGAACAAGACAATCTTAAAACAGTTAATCTAAATGTTACTTTGTGTGTAAGTTTGTTTCCTATCAAACCTCGACTTGATCTCCAAACAAACAAGCTCAACTTCTGCATAAAAAGTAAATTTCTTGTGTTCTTTTTGTTTTTTTCACCATATCTTATTGTGGGTCGTATGACAAATTCTCAGTAAAAAATGAGCCACAAAATGGGGCACAATGTTAAAATGGTTGAAAAGCTCTGATTTAAGTAAGCTTCGACCAACTTGAAATCTCTCTCATACAACATTTACTGTATAATTTAATAATACTGGTTTTTAAGATCAAGTCAAAATGCCGCTACAAAGTTGTGTAGCTACTGTAAATAAGTTTTGATGAACAAAATATAATGTGATGAGTTAGATCAGTGTTTCTAAATTGCCGGTCCGCAAACCAGTGCTCGTCTCTGTTAACTTTTCTCCCGGTCAAAATGTAAATTTGACTTTTTATAAATTCAATACAGAATTTCAACAAGTTTACATTTAATGCTGTAGAAAGAATTTCGGCTTTTAATTTTAATTTCGTGCAGTGAAAAATAAAGTTTACGTAGTAATTTTAATTCAAGTCACTGAAGTTTTGAAAATGTTGATGTCAATTTGATAGTCCGCAAACCTATGGCAGCTATTGAATAGTAAGCGCTTATAAAGCAATATTACAAACAGGGGTTCCAAAACCGGAAAAAGGAAAAACACGGGAAAAAGCAAAAATTGTTCCCTTTTCCAAAAACATTTTTGAAACTCTGCAGACTAGAAAGAAAATAGTAACTTTTTGATTTTGGTAGACAAATGCGTTGCGTCAGATCCGTATCTATGATTATATAATCTCGAACAACAGTAAATTTTATAAAGTTTATAAAATTTTGATTTAGACAACCAGGTGGTCACCGAAGGTTTTTTTGAAATGTCACATTGCAAATAACAGTGACAAATTTAATATGGAAGATAACATTTAAAAAAGTCAGTTTTTTCTTTGAAAAAGCGCCTTTAACAAACGCAAATTTTAGCGTATCGGAAAAAATTTAAACAAGAAAACTTGTTGAACACAAAAAAAATGCTTTTACTTAAAAATCTTTGTTAATGCAAAGCGAACACCAATAAAAAAATCTTCAATTAAGACAGGGGTGTTCAACTTTTTTGACCCATGAACCATTTTGGCTTATCAAAAATATTCGGGGGCCAAGTGAATGAAACACCACGGCCGAATTATACCAATAAAGAACTTTTTTTGTCTTTACATAATTTTCAAGTAAAAAGTCTTTCCAATTAGCAAAAGTTTGCGTTTGTGGAGAATACTTTTTCAACTTAAAAAGTACCGTGTAAAAAATGCTTTCTCTCTCCCCAAAAATCTTTTGGTGTCTATGATTAGAAAAAACATAACTAGCCTGCTGACCACAATGTAAATAATACAAAAAAAGTTGTCGATTGTGACTCTTAATGTATTGCTGTGTTTGTGCATAGATTGTGCAAACAAGTGTGGGGAAATAAATATAGTTTGTGTTTAATTCAATGTTTGTTCAAAGTCAAATTCAATTCAAAGAAATTATTCAAAGTTTGTGCAAACAAGTGTGGGGAAACAGTAGGTTAAACGATTGAGGCAGTCGCCATTGGCCATCTGCTTTTTTATTTTCTTTTTTTTATTTAGCAGCACTTAACAATATTCGAAATTGTTTCCCACGAATTTTCAAAGGTCGAGGCTTCTTGGCACTTATTATCTTTTTATATCATCTTATATTTATCTCCCTGACTTGCAGGAAGGCGACGGAGGCGCTATAAATAGAACAACCAATTACCCCGACCTGCTTCCAGAGATGTCAAAAATTTTTTAGTTTGGTTATTTAGTTTTTATAAAGATATGACCAAAGTTTAAAACTGCATGCTAAGACCGCCAAGTAGGGGGAGTGCCGTAGGTTTTTTTTAAAGACACAACAGAATAGTGGGACAGGTTTTGAAATGTGAGTGCCTTCAGGAAGGAATTTCATGATTTTAGAGAGGGAGGAGTCCAGCGTGGTCAAGTGGTTAAAGCGCCGTGCTAACGATCAACACAATCTCGGTTCAAAACCCACTTGCGCCATTCTGTGGTGTTCTTGGGAAAGACACTTTAAATAAAAGGATAAAAAAAATAGAGGAAGTTTATGATATTAGAGAGGGAATTTGTGCATTTAATACTTTTGCATTACATCAACTAAATTCGGTTTAACCCTATACGACATGAATTATTGTTTTGCAATATAAAAATTATTTTGGCAGCTATATGGCGTCTGTATGACTTAAATAAGATAGTTTAAAAAAAATTAACGATAGTGTTAATAATAACAATTTTACCGGAAATGAACTAATTAGTTCAGTAGAGGTTACAAGCTTGTAATCGATGACATTTCTGATACCTCTTAATACAAAAAAGGGTTATTGAAAGCAATAAAAAAAGCTAATATTTACGATTTTTATTAATTCTATTATTGAAATAGTTTATATAAATTGACATAGTACGATATAAGTTCTTCTGGGCATAAGAATTTTTACCAAAATGCATAAAAAAGTATATATCTGTGTATGAACAAAGTAAATGACAAACTCACTAGATATAGTTAAAAGATATACATATCTATTAAATTACAAGCGGACAGCAATATCTTGGCATCTCCGGAAGCAGATCGGGGTAATTGCTTACCCTTTGTATTAGTGCCTGCGAGTCAGGAGGATAAATATAAGGATAAAAAAAATAAAAAAAATATCTTCCCTTGGAAAACCACGCTTGTGCATGAAGAACCATGTAATAACGAGAAATGGAAATAGTAACCTAAAGTGAATTAACAAAATTAAAAAAACAGACTTTATCGAACAGTGATGTAGTCGAGACCACAAACGTCCAGACCGAGACCGAGATCGAGACCGAAAAATTTTACAAAATTATGATTGGTTTTTAATTATTACAAAAACAATAAATTTTTATTCTTTTAATAGTAATCTAAAATTACATTTTAATTAAACAAGCATCTTTATCACGTTGAAAAGAGCTTTATTCAAGTGTGATTGCATCATAAAACGACCCGCTTTAAAAACCACGCTCACGCTCACTACGAAAATAGTTGAAACTTGTTTGACCAATAAATTCCACATCAGTATATTCCATCATAGGTAAAATCCAACACTGTATATTCTACGACGGGGATTTTTTAGGTTTAGGCGGTTGGGTTTAGAGTTAGAGTTAGGATTAGGGGTTAAGGTTAGAGAACGTTAATTTCACTTTTTCCGCATTAAAATTAATTATTATACAGCGTAGCGTTCGTGCGTCCGCTTGGAATGCCGTAAATAGCCCAAAATTTCTTGTTTCATTCTTTTCGGATGACGTTAGCTGCTAGTAGCAAGGTTTTAAATTGCAGCAGTATTGGCTTCTACTTTTTGGTTTCATAACTGAGTCGCCCGCTTCATACAAGGTAATAATTGTCATTTATTTTTGTATTCAAGTCAAGTTACATTTTTTTTTGGTTTTGATAAATAATAATTTTCACACAGTTGGCGGCTGGATTTTTATAGAGATTTTTCTCTTGTTTCAGTAGCCAACTGCCCTGTATCGGTTGTTACAACGGTAGTTATATCGAATGTCATATCGGTTGTCATTCGGTTGTCTCTTTATTGTATTGATATCACGTTTGTGCCACGAACTTTGCTGATACTCTAATTTACATCTTCAGTAATTCCTTCATAACCTTTCTACATTTTTTCTGCAATAAATTCGTTTAATACAACTGTATACAGATTGGCAATAATTTTTAGGTAGCAGTTAGAATTAGCTTCTACAAAGGTTAAAGAGCGTTAGGGTAATAAATGTACTTGTCAACTACTGTACTCTGTACTTGGCAACTTATACCGTGATAAATCAACAACAATCAGCAAGCAAAATGAACCATTAACATGTGTAATATCATGGTGGATTATACCCTGATGGAATATAGGTTACCGTGGTGGAATTTAACTTGCTGGATTGTGCCGTTGTGGAATTTACCGTAGTGGAATATACTCAGAACCAAAACTTCATTCAAATATTTGATTAGCTCGGTTAACTGTGTTGTTGTGTTGTATTTGTTGTATTTGTTGGCTATGTTAGGTTTACGTAGAATAGAATTAGTCTAATTAATTACCGAAAAAAGATTAGAAATAATAACGAATTATACAAACGAGTAAAAGCTGCTTAACAACTTGCTGGTTTTTTTTCTGTATTACCCATGTTTATTGTTAGTCTATCTTTGGGTAGGTTAATCAAAGTAGTTTTTAGTTATTTTCCTCCTTTTCTACTTCGTCTTATTAACAATTTAAGCATGCTTAAAATAAAATAGAAAATTAAGAAGCTCGAGTCTTAGCTTTTTACTACTTCATTGCAAATATCTTCTGGGCCGCAATCGATACAAAATTACAGTGATAAAACTTGTTTTGTCTTTAATTTTAATGATGAAAACCCTTCCTCCAAAAAAAATTTATTATTTGATACTAAGTATCTTTTTTTAAATGAAGCAAACAAGTTTTTGCTGTAATGAAATTAATGTATGCAATAATTTGAACACTCTATTTATATACGAGGGTAAATCAAAAATTATCCGGACTTTTATTTTTATGGTTTATTTTAAAAACACAAAACACGAAAACGATTTATCATTTTTCTACATAATCTCCACCCATTTCGATGCACTTGTTCCAGCGGTCTACAAGCTTATAAATGCCATCTGAGAAGAAAGTTTTTGGCTGGTCACACAACCATTGATGCACCGCTTTTTGCACTGATTCATCAGAAGAAAATTTACGACCCCGTAATGCATCTTTGAGTGGGGCAAAAAGATGATAGTCGGAAGGAGCAAGATCTGGACTGTATGCAGGATGCTCCAGCACTTCAAAACCTAGTTTGTTAATGGTTTCAATGGTTGCTTTGGCAACATGTGGGCGTGCATTGTCATGCTGCAGCAAAACCTTCTTTGACAGTAATCCTCGGCGTTTGGTGCGAATTGCAGGCTTCAGGCGGTTGGCTAGCAAATCACAATAACTTGCACTGTTGATTGTACTCCCTTTTTCCAGAAAATCCTCCAAAATAGGCCCTTTTGAATCCCAAAAAATGGTTAGCATAACCTTTCCTGCAGAAAGTTGACTCTTGAATTTTTTTGCTTCTGCATGTTTTACACTGGTCCGGCCTGTTTTAAACTTCTCAATCCACTCATATACCGTTGTTTTCGATAGTGCATTGTCTCCATATTGTGCTAAGAGTCTTTGATGAATTTTTGTCCCCGATGAACCTTCTGACCACAAAAATCGGACCACAGCACGTTGTTCTTCTCTGGTGCATTGTGCAAGTGGAGCGTCCATTTTTATCAACAGAAAATAACACGTGTTAAAACTGAACGAACAATTAGATTAGCAGATCGTGATCACGTGACACAGTAGACAACACGTGCAAAAAAAATTTTGAAAAAGCTAAAGCAAGAGTGCGCTATAGAGCAATTCCGGATAATTTTTGATTTACCCTCGTATTTATTCATTATGGCCTGCGATTGTTTATAAAAGTAAAGAGATGGTGGTCCTCTGCGTCACAAAGTTTTGCCCAACACTATAGTTTGTTTATTTTTTTGTTGTCATTTGTATTTTCATTTTCCTGCCTTGCAGAATAAGCGTCGGAGGCGCTATACTTAGGACAATCAATTAACCCAACCCTCTTACGGAGATGCCAAGATATTACTGTCCGGTTAAAATTTTTAGTTTAGTTTTTAATTTTATAGAGATACGACTAAAATTTCAACTGCTTGCCAAGACCGCCGAGCAGGAGAAATTGCCGCAAAGTGTCTTTTCCATGGATATAACAAAATTGCTCGAGTAGGTTTTCAAACGCGGCCTTTTCGATCATGATCACCACGCTCTAAACACTCGACCACGCTGCCTAGGACCCGATTAATAACCGGTAAAAAAGTTGTGATCAATGAATCCATAGGCGCATGTGCGGAAAGGGGAAGGGTTGGGCTTAAAAATCCTCCACGAAGAATAATCGTTCAAGCTTCATAGTAGCACTAAAACAGCTTAAAAACTGTTAAAATAAAGTGAAGAATTTATTTAATTAAAAGAGAATTAGGGTTACAAAAAAGTGAAAAGCAAAAAAATGATCTTCACCTTATTTTACATTTGTCGGCAGCGTGTTTGAGTGGTTAATAGCGCTGTGATTGACGGCAAACGTAATTAAAGCCGTCGCAGTTCAAAGCCTACTCTCGCCATTCTGTTGTGTCCTTGCGAAAAACACTTTATGGCACTTTACCCTGCTTGGTGGCCTTAGTAAACAGTGCTAAATTTCGATCGTAAAGATAAAAAATATTAAAAAAAGAATTTCAACCGGACAGCAATATCTTGGCATCTCCAAAAGCAGGTCAATGCAATAGCTTGACAGTTGCTCTTTGTATAGTGGCACCGATAATTTCCTGTGAGTCAGGGAGTCAGGAGGTAAAAAATAAAGATATAATAATAATGAGTATAATCCAGGGTATAATCCACCACAATATTACACATGTTGATGGTTCATTTTGTTTGTTGATTGTTGTTGATTTATCACGGTATAAGTTGCCAAGTACAGAGTACAGTAGTTAACAAGTACATTTATTACCCTAACGCTCTCTAACCTTAACCCCTAATCCTAACTCTAACTCTAACCCCAAATCCCTAAACCTAAAAAATCCCCATAGAATAAAAAAGACAACTTAGTGAACAAAACAACCCGTGCATCAAAGACCGAAACAAAGGTCACCAAATCAATACAATTGACATTTACTCCCCAAATTCTTTTACCAACTAAAGTGAAGGCAACCTAATTTTTGGTCCTCAATACTCTGACCACTACCATGCCAAAAGTCCGTGTCTTTAATTGTTAAACACCGACAAAAGAACTTCACTCTAATTTGAAAGAAAATTTCGGAGTAGTTTTACAAGTTTATTATTTTAATAACTGTTTTTTATTAGTCTTTAACTTAATTTGAGCCAGGAATTTTGTATATGCTAGCCCTCAGAGAAGTGAAGACTGTAAAAAGGTCTTCAATTTTCGTTTCTAGAAAAATTTTTACACTTTTTTGTATGGGGGTCCACCAAATTATATTTCAATCAAAATTAAGCAAAAAAGGATCCGTGAATTAAAAAAAGATTGGAAATCCCTGGTTTGAATAAGCTATCTCTTCAAAATCCAAATTGAATTTTTGTAGATCTATTTTTTTCTTAATAATAATTTACTTTGGTAAAAAATCATTAATATTAATTTTATGATATATCCCTATTAAAAATTGCATGGTATCTTTAATAAACTTGCTTGGTTTGTGGACAAACAAGTTTGGGAAACACTAAATTAGGCAAATGAGGTACTCGCCATATGCTACCTGTTTTTAAATTTTCTTTTTGTTTTATTACGGAGCACTTGACAAAATTCAAAATAGTTTCTCAGAAACTTTCCAAGGTTTGGTTTATTATGCATTTATTTCATCTTTATATTTATCTTCATGACTCGCAGGAAAGCGACGGAGGCGTTATACATAGAGCAAGCAATTACCCTGACCTGCTTCCGGAAATGCCAAGATTATTTTCGGCTTTAAAGTTTATACAAGAGAAACTTGCTTTTGAGTAAGTCAAAACCTAGGACACTGTTTTTAAACTGGAGATCCAAAAATTTTCTATAAAATAAAAATTTTGCTATCTTTATTCACTGAGTTTTAGACAGTTCAAACAGTTTCTCAGTCTTTGTCCAAAAACATTTCTAAGATCATAAGAACTTGCCCATGACGAGCACATTACTAAAAAAGTCTTTATTCGTTTTTGAAACTTCAAATTTTTTCCGGAAAGCTATTTGAAGAACCAAAAATAAGGTCATCAATTAAAATTCGGGTACGACCTGTGGCGTAGGCAAAAAATTTTTATGGGGAGGTTTTTGTAATGCGAAAATAAGATTACTATAAGCACGATTACTATAAAGCTTTTTCAAAAGTATTTTAAAAAGTAAAGTAGACCTATTATGCTTTCTGGAGCACCTTGCAGTGGCATAAGCTTTTTCGTCTGATCGTAAACGAAAATATTAAATACCAACATAAGCGAGTTAAGCTCATCAGTGTTTTCTCCAAGGTACACAATGTGGGTAAGGCGCAGTGCCACGAGCCTCTTTTCGCAGTAAAATTTCGGTGTCGCGCACTAAAACATGCCAAAATTAAAATTGAAATAATGTTTATTTTATCTTTATACAGCTAATGCGGTTTTGATTGGGTCGCCGACGACTGTAGCTGTGTAAAAATTAAATCTTTTTGTTGTGATTCGATAGTGGTTTTATTGATTTAGATATCTCTACTTTTCAGGTACGGAAATCAAGATATCTGAGACAGATTCAAAATGAGCACTTTTTTTATTTCTTTTTTTTTTAGATATCAGTACTTTTAGGGGCAAAATTGAGAAATCTGAGACAGAAAGTTTAATTTCTTGTATTTAGTTCATTTTTTATGCTTGCAATAAAGTCTTTAAAAACGATTGGATCATCAAATCTTTTTTTTTATTTTCGTTTAGCGTTTGGGTCGCCACAAAAAAGATTGAAAAGCACTGTTCTAATCATTCATGCTTGCAAAAAAAAGTTTTTGCGCAGTATACAGTTTTGTTAGAGGGACACTAAAGCTCACTGATATAATTGAATTAAGCCAGCTCAAAACGAACTCAATTTTAATAATAGTACTATTACAAAACAGTAGGCTAATTCTAAAGAATGGAGACAAGTTACGTTATGTAGCTCGATGTTGAATGAATACGATTGCGTTAGGTTTTTACTAAATTAAATTATATTTGCATTTTTTGGTGGAGCCCTATACAATATTTTCTATTTTTTAAAGTATTATAAATTTTTGACTCATACATAAAAAGTTTATTTATAATGGCAACCTGATTATTTAAACTAGACTACTTTTTATTATATTATAGGACTACATCTCATTCTTAATTTTTTTATCGTGCTTTTCCAGAATTATCAAGGTTGCTTTTCAGACGCTCCTTAGCTGTTTTTAAAATCATAAAAACTAACATAGAACTCGCAATGTAATTCAAAAAAATTAATTAACTGTATAGAAGTCTTTCGAAAGTCCCTTAATTAATTCGATTGTTTGCGGTCTCTGTTTTATGGCGGTGCTCCCTGTGAAAATGATCGTACTTATCGGCGGATTTCGTGCAATGATTCTAATGAAATTTAATTGGTTCACTTACACATGGCGAGCACACTATAAATTGAGATCTTGGTGAATTTATATTCTTTCAGTCGTTTAATGATCCAGTGGTTCGGTGATTTGGTTCAATGTTGTAGTTTTGAAGAGTGAGTTTGTAGATCGCAAGCGAAACTTGGGAAAATTTCGTTTTGTGATTGCACCGTTTGGCTGTATTGTCTGGCTGCGTCGTCGAGTAAATAATTGTGATCGTTGGCATGTGGAAGCCTGTGATAATTTAATATATCGAAATTTCAACCTTAATATATATAGTATAAAACCATAAGACGTGTGTAAAAGCCAGCGGTATGGTTGGGGAAAGCTCGAATAGCTTCCCTATAGTTTACGAATTAGAAGAGAAGTTACAGAAGAAACAAAGATAAGATATTGCAATATAAAAAATATACATATGTTGTTTATATATTTAACTTGATGTGTGACGATTTCAGCCACAATTGTAATGTTTATTTTATATGCCAAAATATACAGTGGTGAGCACAAAGTACCTCGGTACTTTTACTTGGTACTTTTGAATAATCCAATTTAATAGTAATAAAAAAACTATTTTTGAAATTTTTTTTATTTTTATTTTTGAATTACACTATTTTTGAATGTCAATTGAAATTCAATGTATGACAGAGAAGTTAATAGTTATAACTATTAAATTGGATTATTCAAAAGTGCCGAGTAAAAGTACCGTGCCCACCACTGAAAATATATTACTAAACTAATTATATAGTTCACTTGAATTTAAAGTGTCGCTCATTTATTGTGTACAAATTCTTTCAGTCATTATTTTATCGTAATAATGAAATAAAAGCTGATGTTAACTGATGTTTTTGTATAGTGCCATTTTGCGACCTATCGTGTGCTTAGCACTATAAGTAAAATATTTTGTATTGGGTTATTTTCCAGTAACAATTTCAAAAGCACAAAAGCCAAATTGTTTTTTTACAATAATATTTATTGACAATCAAAAACTAGAAAAGGTCAAGTGTCGTTGCACCATTGTTACGTCATAAAGTAGTAAGGTGGAGTGATCAGAAGGCGAGACGTGTGGCGTAATCAAGGGAAAAGCAAGAAGCAAAAGCAAAATAATTACCTACTGAGTCTAAGGCCAAGATTGATTTTTATATATTAATGCAAAAAATTTAAATTATTTATTTGTCTTGATAAGGTAGCTGTCAAAAAATATAGAGTAATTTTTCCATCCTATTAAATGTGCTTGATAATGTTTATAAGTTCTTCTGGGCATAAGAACTTTTACCAAAATGCATAAAAAAAGTATATACCCGTGTATGAACAAAGTAAATGACAAACTCACTAGATATAGTTGAAAGATATACATATCCATTAAATTACAAGCGGACAGCAATATCTTGGCATTTTCGGAAGCAGGTCGGGGTAATTGCTTACCCTTTGTATTAGCGCCTGGATCGCTTTCCTGCGAGTCAGAAGGATAAATATAAGTATTAAAAAAATAAAAAAATATTAGGGCTTCTCAAAGTGCAACTTCTCAAAGATTTGAGACCAAGACTAGAAACAATCGAGACCGAGATTGAGACCGAAAAAATTTTACAAAAATATAATTTGTTTTTAATAATCATAATCGTTTTTAATTATATAATTATTAAATAATTATTCCAAATACAATAAATTTTTATTTTTTTAATAGTAATCTAAGGTTACATTTTAATTAAACAAGCATCTCTATCACTATGAAAAGAGGAATTCTATCATAGTTAAATTGACAAAAAACAATTACGCTTAACTTCCTTTGATAATTTTGTTTTTTATTCAATTTAATTTTCCCAAAATATAGTTGTAAAAACTTTTTCAAATTTATCCGTTAGTTAAACATCAAATTCCGGGAATATTTTTAACAAACTTTTTTACTGATTGCTGTTAACTTAATGGAATTTTTACCAGATAATTAATTTTGCTTAGTAAATTTAACAAGGTGACTAAATGCTAGGAGCCCTGTTTTAATGAAAATAGTAATCGATAACAGTCTTGTCTTGCTGTTATGGCCCTGAAAAAAAGACTTTAAATTACTTTCCTCTGCTGGAACCCCTATAGAAAGAGTTGATAAAATACGTTCATATCATTGTGGACCAGATTCATTCTAAGAATTTAGTAACAACAATGTTTATGGTGCAATCTTGCCTCCTTATTTGGAATAGCTACTTGTATGAGAACTGCTGATTGCTTCTAAACTGAGTGTAAATAAAAATTTAAATCAATGTAATTTTAAAAGTTAGTCATTTTGACTGTTAATTTTCATCGATTTTGAATCACTTATTTTATCAACCCTGCATTTCAAATATCATTTTATTATACTGTAATTATAATTCTGCTTAAAATACTCCATTACTGTATTTGTTCTTTTTATATTGTATTTTGTGACACTTTTTGTGGAGCATCTTGACTCAAAAACTTACTATTTTTTGATGTTTAGTTTAGGCCAGTGGTTCAGTCTTGTGATTTACTCTAGATTAGTGGTTCCCAACGTGGGGCGTACGGCCCATAGAGGGCTAATTGGTTTTTAAGTGTTTTGTTAATCAGAATCTTTGTTCTTGTAATCTATTAGCGTCGCATTCAAATAAATACAAATGAAGCAATCACACATTTAATTTATTCATCATTCTGTCTTCGGTTTACCAATTACACTTGACTGCCGCACAGATTTAATGTCAAGATCTTTTTTCTTTTGGTTTTCACTAGATTTTTTGGACATAAATAGAGCAATGTTAAACAGATTTATAAAGCAAACAATTGTTTCTGCTTTCTATTCGACTACAAAATCAGATGAAGACAAAAGTAAAGAACAAAGTCTTCATATTAAGTCTGGGTGACATTGCTCCATAATCCTAATATTTTTATTTGGTAATCAAAACTACAAAAGTATATGGTGTATTAAATCATCACTTGGAAGTGGTTTATCTAGATTTTAGAAGTGATTAAGTAGGACGTGGACAAAAGAAAGTTGGGAAACAGTGGTCTAGACCAGAGGTCGGCAACACCCGGCACGCGTGCCAATCATGGCACGCGAGGTGATTTTATACGGCACGCGGCGTCGTGAACATTTTTCAAAAACACGTTTTAAAATGTTTTGGAACAAAAACTGGGGAATCGGAGACTGATTTTAAGTGAAGACCTTTTTTTTTTTTTTAGAGATCAGTACGATTTTGGCCTGTCTCATTTGCTTGGCCCGCCAATATTTTTAATGAGCCAAAATGGCTCTCGGCTTAAAAAGGTTTGACGCCCCTGTATTTAAGGTGTCCCGGAATGGCGAAACAAAAAGTTGGTAACCCTACTCAGGTCTGATTATACAACGAAATTTTTCATCGGCACGCAAACGTATATTTTGACATTGAATTTTACAACTTGGCACACTGGAAAGAAAACGTTGCCGACCCCTGGTCTAGACCTTATGTTTAAAGAAAAACACTGAGACAGAATAATTTTTTTGAGACGAAAACCGCAACAGTTTTGGTGAGTTCGATATTAAAAATCAAAAGAATTTCATTTTTTAAAGTCTGTTTTCTCTTAAAGCAAGTAAAACGAGGCTAAATTAACTTTTTTGGTCACGTGATTTGACGGCGTTATGCGATAAGCGATTGTTAATATGCCAAATTCACAAACTTTATTGTCCAATCCGGATTGTGTTGTATCTCCGTAAATAAGTTTCTCAGCAATTTCATTCTAAGCATAAGGTTATTACTACTTAAATCTAAACCTAACTTTACTTAAAATAAGTTTTAACTTGACTTTAATCACTTCTCTATCACATTTAATCTTTTAAATATAAAACTTATTGTCTATGACGTCATAATACAAATTAAGATTCAATACAAACATTTTAATTTCTTTCTAACCAACTTTTACAAACTCATGAAGGAATGCTTTTCAAACAAGGGCTGCATTCCAGAAAAACCTGTTTTCCAAGAACCACACAGTTATCTTAAGAAATATAATTAAAATAATCAATATTTGCTGTGGCCAAAATAAAGCATTTTTAAGAAACCAAGCAAATATTTTTTTATTAATTACGTAACATTTAAATGAAAAATGTTGACATGAAACACGTATAATTGAAAAAAAGTAATTTAATAACTGTTTAGTAACAGAATAATATAATCAATAATTTCTTGAGTAATCATTCTTAATCTTTCCAAGCATTTCAACCCCTTCAATATTTGCCAAGTTTTTTGTTGTATTAACAACAGGATAAATTTAATGGGACTTAAAAGTGGCTCGGATGTAAAAGATGATTAATAAGAAGCTGATGTCTTGAGAGGTGTCGCGAGATACGTGTTTCGAAGTCTCAGTATTGTAACCACAAAGTCTCGTCTCGGACTGGACTCGGACCTTTGTGTCTCGAGTGCAGGCTGAGACATTGAAGCAGTGTAGACGAAGCGCCTTGGCGTTGTAACTATTGGATGATTTTTAAGTAGACATACGCTATTTTTACTGTACTTGTGGGATTAGAAGGCTTAGGGTTAGGCTAACCCTAACCCTTAACGTCAAGGCTTTTTTTAAAAACTCGCAATTAATAACAGTTGAATCGAGTCATAGCAATCTTTATTACAAGACTGAACACCGCATAAAGTGTTTTTTTATTTTATTTCTATATTTATCCTCCTGACCCGCAGGAAAGTGACGGAGGCGCTAATACATAGGGTAAGCAATTTCCCAGACCCGCTTCCGGAGATACCAAGATATTGCTGTCCGCTTGTAATTAATAGAGATATGACTTAATTTAGAACTGCTTGCCAAGACCACCAAGCAGGGGAATGTGCCGTAAAATGTCTTTCCCAAGGACACAACAGAATGGAGCGAGTGGGTTTTGAACTGAGACCGTGTTGGTTACGAGCCTGGCGCTTTAACCACTCGACCACGCTGCCGACAATGTGTTTTAAAAAATCAATGGGTTATTTTTATGTAAACGCATGCATTTCACATTTATAAACAAAATTTAAAATTTTGGCTCGTGACTATCACAATACTTTTCCTTGTTGAATTGCTTTATGACGTCATAATAGGCTACATGTCTTCGCATTATAATTGATGCAATTGATACATTCTCGGGTTAAAACCTACTCGCATATTCTGTTGTGCTTTTGGAAAAGACATTTTACGGCACATTTTTCTGCTGGATGTTCTTAGCGAATTTTAGTCATAATTCAAAATAAAAAAAGATAAAAAACCAAAATGAAAAATTTCCTGGGCAGCACTATCTTGGTATCTCAGAAAGCAGGTTGCGTTAATCGCTTCATATAGCGCCTCTGATGTTTTCCTAAGAATCAAATGGAAAAACATAAAGTTGAAAAAAATAAAAAAATGAAAAAAAATAAAAATGAAATAAAAACATAAGGTTTTTCAACTTGATTCTTAAAACATTACATACATTACCAGTTTTTTTGTTGTCAAAAGGAACAATAAAAATAAAGTTGATTTGTAATTAAATAAGCTTCTCGCAGATGGTCTGTCCAGTTCACAGTAAAAAAACTTATCGGATTAAACTTGCCAAAACTGCGAAACTAAGAAATTAAAAAAATTTAGACTCTTAGCTTTTTATCACTTCAAATTTAAAAAAATACTGATTAATTGATTGTAATTTTTAATAAAATTGCTAAAATAATCACAATCACAGCAAGTTACAAAAATATCAAAAAATGTCCAGTCTTGAATCTAATTTCGAAAACTCAACACCAAGACCGCATCACTCCGAGACCACAAAAATTTGGTCTCAAGGCCTTCAACATTGATGGTGCCTGGCCCTGCCCAAATTCAATTACTTTATTTGTTTTTTTAAGTGCCTTATTATCCTTGATCAAAACAATCTTTTTTCTCTCTCTCTCTCTCTCTCTCTCTCACAAATATAGTAAGTTTAATATATACATAAAAGCAAGGCCTACAAAGCTTATTCTACTACTATATCAGCAAAACCTAACTTAAATAAATTTTAGTCTACCAGTGCAAAATTTATAGATTTATAAAGCAAAGTAGTTTTTACGCTTATAAAACGAAGTTACCTGATGAATCACTTATAACTTTATTTTGACTTAACTTTAAAGCAAAAAGTAATGAGAATAAATGAAATTTATTTTGCGTTTATGTGGTACCCAAAAACACAGTAGTTAAAAAACTGTTAAACTATTTGTAGATATAGCAGCCTGTAAAAAAAGGAAGCATTGGTGTTATTCCTGTAAATTTGTGGCTGATTTCTTAAACTTGTGTCTTTCTCAAAAAATTTCTCAGGAATTTTATCCTTAACATAACGGATATTACTACATGTATTGGAGTCAGAAATAAATTTTATTTGAAAAAGTTTTAAAACTCGATGTTTAGAAACATTCAGCTCCAAGTTATTAAATAACTTTAAAGATTTTTTAAGCAAAGTTAATCATTTTTAATACAAAACATATTGTTTATGACGTCATATATTCAAATCAAAATCCAAAAAAAAATTTTAATTTCTTTTTAAGCTTCATAGTAACCATAAGTTAACTGCTCCAGTTAAACTTTATAAATCCATGTCCGCTCTGCCTACCGCTTTATTCAAATTAAAACATACAAAATCTATCTTGTTAATGTAGGTCTAGTTCTTTTGCATTATTTAGTTTTTATTTAGCTGGTTTAATTAACTTAAATCTTAATTGCTTATTTAACGGCAGCACTTAAAGAGGATCTACAATTTTGCGCATTTTTTGTTTTGGCTGACGTCAGAGCGAAACTTTGATTTTTTACTTATTATTTTATTCGGTTGCTGGCCCAAGCTGGCGAGTACAGACGAGCCAAAACAATTTTTAAAAAAATGAATGTACCATACTGTGCAAATTTTTAATTTTGAGTTTGCATTATTTTGTATAAAAAGTTGATTTTTATATTTTCATACTTATGTCGTCGTCGTTGTCATCGTTTTAAGGGACACTTCGGTCAGACACAAACAAGAGCCGATAGTTCATCCTTTTACTACCCCAGGCTGTTGTATTGTACTAAAACTTTTAATCATTGATGATGAAGGTATGCAAAAATGAAGAGTTATGAGCCGGGTAGGATCGGCATATACGAAAATACCGACGAGTACAGACGGGTTCAAACACAAAATATTGACCTCTGCAGGTGTCCAGTTCATGCACAGATGGAGCAAATCACAATAAAAATCTTTAACAGATTAGACGTGAGAAAGCAGCAAAATTATGAAATTAAAGAAGTTCGGACACAGGTTCCTTTGCAACTGAAAGTTAAAACAAAGCTGGTCAATTGAGTTTCATTTTAAATCAATTTGAAAAAATTTATTATTACATCAAGTAAAAAAATTTATTGTCACATCAAGTAAAAAAATTTATTATGACATCAAGTAAAAAAATTTTTTTAAATTCCAGTTTCGAGACCAATTTTTAAAATGCCAGACCGAGATCACATGACCTCGAAACCACCATCACAATTTTAAGATCAAGGCCACAAATAATCAAAACTAAAACTGATCTCAAGTTTCTCGTCACTCATATATATGGTTCAATAAAGAATTGATGATCTGCTATTTCGAACAGATAGCAGTGCAAGTAAAATCATCACTTTTATAATGATGCGTCCTAATCTTTGCGGAAGATTAATTAATTAATTTATAAATTCGAAACAAAACTTTGATCAGAAATTAAATATTAAGGCAAACCTGATTGAGCAAAAAGCATTTTTTCAAGCATTGATAAATCTTGGTATAGTTGCAAATCACATAAAGTTAACCACAACAACTTTACTGGACAAAACAAAACTTTATATTGACCGTTCACGGATGATCTTCCCAAGTTTGTTTTCGCTCTGTTCCATAATTCCATCCAGACTCTCAAGTTTCATTCTACATCTGGCCCCTGAGTCAGAAAGTCTGATTATTTATTATTCAGTTCCAGAATTTAAACAAGCGAGTTTTTATTGGATGATTGCAGTATTATTTTTTTAAAGTAAAATCATTAGAATTCTAAACGACCGGCAGTTTTTGAATAAGATTGTGTGCTAATTATTTAAGAAATAAAGACGCCACAAATTGAATTTTACGACCGACCAACACAAATGAAAGAAGGAAATAACAATTGAAAACTAAAGATTTGAAAACTTGCCAGCAAAAAATGAAACACAAAATGTAGCAAAGAAATAAAACTTTATATGACAATTTATAAAATCAACACCTTTGAAGCAGTAAGAACGATTTGTAGAAGTTGAGTTTCCTACAAAGTTTATTTGGTCAATGAAAATAACTTTTTTTAAAGAGGTCTTTAACTAGTCTTGAAAAAATTAAAAAATAGATCCTTTTTAATGGAAAGCCTCAAAATCCCGTGACTACTTTTTTGTTTAGATCTCGCTTATCAGAAATAATCAAATTTTAACTTTAAAGATACATTGATTTTTTTCATTTCATTTCATCTCTATATTTATCTTTTTAACTCGTAGGAAAGCGACGGAGGCGCTATACATAGGGCAAGCAATTACCCCAACCTGCTTCCGGAGATACCAAGATATTGCTGTCCGGTTAAAATTTTTCATTTTGTTTTTTAGTCTTATGAAGATATGAATAAAATTTAGAACTGGGTTGATTGGATCGCTAAGCAGGGAAAACTGCCATAAAATGTCTTTCCTGAGGACACAACAGAATGACACGAGTAGGTTTCGAACCGGAACCACGTCGATCACAATCATAGCGCTCTTAACCAGGGTTGTGGAGTCGGAGTCGCCAGAGTTGCATTTAAGGAGAAATCGGAGTCCGAGTTGTTTTTAAAATTTAGCGGAGTTGGAGTCGGTTTTTAAGATTAGGCGGAGTCGGAGTCGTTTTTATTTTTGGAGGTTTTGTTTACGCTAAATTAGGCTTTTAA